>QXVZ01030320.1:0-48511 GCA_008931825.1 Phallusia fumigata
TTTCAAATAAATCGCACTAGCTTCAAGTCCAAAGCAAATAGGCAAGTAAATAATGAATTGGGTTAATGTGCTAATTTGATTTGGCGGGTCAACTGAATTAAAACTTTACGCGTAGATACCTGTGCCACTGACAGGAGTCTCCTGTGTCTTTAGCTTTTGACAGTGCCATTTGAATGCGCCAATACAGTAATTTAGTTTTGCGCTTGTAGCTTTTAAAACAAGGTTTTTTTCGTGTTGAGCAAAAAAACAACCAACATGCTGTGACAGAAAGTTCTGGTGAGATAGACCAGCGCACTGAGTTGATTTTTTTTTTCGCTTGGTGAAAGAAAACAAAGCGACACAGTAGCACTAAATCAATCACCAGGCCGGAAAAAGCTGCGCAACGTCTGAACGTTAACTTATGATGCACCACAGCACAGTAGCACTAAAAATTGAAGGGCACAATTGGTGGGTCGCGGTTGAACGGGCTGCAGCTACACTGTGATCACAAAGCGTTATGTGACGGCACAATAGAGTGCATTTAGCGCATTATGAGAAACACGACTGGGGGGCGAGGTTAATGGGGCCAGCTGAGGCTGCCTTATAATCTAACCACGTGTTAGGGAAAGAGGGTGGGGTTCGACAGGAAAAAAAACACCCAATAAAACCTTGTCGGATAGTTTGAAGCGCCGGAAGAAAGAACACACACCAAAATGCCTACATTAATAATTATCCTAATGTGGAGTTTGAACAATTTATCTGTTACGCTTGGTCAGTATCTAGTATACTGGTTAATTTAGGGAAATTAGACATAATTAAAGTGGGTCGATGAATAATAAACTAAAACAAAAATAAACTTAAAAAAGGAAGAAAAACGAAACTGGGAAAATAAACAAAAACACGGCATAAAGGCACTGCATGCATTTGAGTCGATCGCCTCTATCAGTTTTGTCACATGGAGTTCTTTCAGAATGAATTAAAGCTCCGATTGCCAACAGTACGACATTTTTGTTTCCTGGTAAATTGTTGCATTAATGACTTTCTTAACGTATATGGGTGAGGCTATAGGGTTTATATCTGGTTTTTACATTATGACATGACGTCACTAGTTTAAAATTTTCGTTCCGAATTTAAAACTGACCACGTTCAATTAGCAATTGTATGTATGAGGGGACTCGTACATTTACGCTTTTAGTAGAAATTACAAACTTCCAAAGGGACATAATGTAATGAAGGCATTGTATGTCCATTGTAAAGTTCAGAAATGGTACATGTGGAAAACACCTTTTAAGAGGTCATGATGAATGTACAATGGTAGTACAGAGAACATCACCCCTCTAGATCAGGGGTGTGCAACGTTTGTTACTGGAAGGCCGATACCAATCACCCGCATTGAACCGCGGGCCGCACCATTATTCAACTTAGGTTGGATTTGTCTCATTACATAACAAGGAAGAATATTCAGTTTACAAAGGAATGCCATTTTTGTTGTTCGCTTTACTTTTCTTGCCACATATTGTTACGTCAAGGCTAAAAAAATTGTTCTCCGGTCGTTTGTGCAATGCATAAAAAAGAAAAGTAATGCACTGAAATCGTTTCGAGTTGCAAGGGTTGCACACCCCTGCGCTAGATTATTATGGTTTGCGTTATTGGCTAAAACTCTTGTTATTCAACCAAAATTAATGTAGGATTGGAAAAATATGGCAGGTGTTCTGCTATGAACAACACTAGCATGAAAAGACAAGACATGCCTTCACATTGAAGTGTTCGATATAAGTAAGTAATTACATTCATCTCAATTACAATTGTACTTGATCAAACTCTGGTGTAAATTAAATTCGTTTTTTTGATCAACCTTTAACATTTGGCTAGTGTCCCTGGTAACACCATTTAAGCAAGTTCCCAACCCCAGACTAGTATCAACAAGCTTCACTACCAAACAAAAGTTATCTTTACCTCATTCCGCATCAGTGACTGGCTGATACTAAAACTAGAAAAGTGATTATGTTTTTGACTAATATAGGTCAACAAACCAGTTTTATATTACTGATTCCGTATCCTACCCTAACTTGTATTTTTCCTAACATGATTAATTGAAATCTACTGTGGTAGACAAGCACCACATGTAATGGTACATGCTATTGCAAACACCTGTTATTTAATCATTTAAATACTAAACAAATTGTTATGTTTACCTCAAACTAAACTAGTGAAAGACAAGATTGTTTTTAATCATATGTTACATAAAAGCTTACCAGTACCAAGATTTTTTCACTGGTAACAAAAAGCTTACGTTGTGAAATTTATGTACATTATTGTTTGAAATGCGGTAAAAGTGAAATCACACCCAGGCAAGGTTGTACACAATCAAAGATTTATCCCCATAAGGCTAAATGTTTTGTTAATTTGGTTGAATAGTTGGTTCGAACCATAACAGTTCAGGGCATGATAATGCACACTACTTTCCATCACTACAGTTTGCAGCAGAAAAGTAAATAAATTTATTCTGCCTCGGACAAAATTGGTACAAGTTTCTCATCAATAGGTTTCCTGATGAGAACTTTGGAAGGCTTTGATGTGCTCACAGCAATCAAGTTTGGTTTTGGTTTGAAAACTGGTTTTAGGCATGGTGCACCGACATTTGTTAGTCCAGTAATGTGAGAAGTATAACTTCCTGTTGAAACTGTTGCATTTATCTTATCTATTTCAGTGATACTCTGGGGAGAACTCATCTGTATGGCCATCAAAGCTTTGATGGTGGTAGCAGCATGCATTGGCATCGTGGGTTGCAATCTAAAAGCATCACTGACATTTGAAGTGGCATTAAAACTATCATCAGCAAATGGTAATTTTTCTTCTTTAAATGTTGACTTGTTAGAAGATGAAAGTGATTTTTGGATAGGGGCAACAATTGAAGATGTTGGTTTCAGTACAAGCTGAAAAATAACGGATTACAAAGTCAGCTTTTTATTTCATTTATTTTAAGTAAACCCAAATAAAACTTACCTGTTGCATCTTTCCTTTTGTAATGACTTTGTGAAAATTTGTGTTGAGTGGTTTACCAGATACTGTCCTTACATTTGTGGGAACACTTACAATCTAAAAAACATGACAAAAGTTACAGCATATTTTGTAAAATTAGGCAGTACCATTTTTTGATCAACCAAATTGAACTGCATGAAATGTTACCTTGGTTGGGACAGGTTTGACAATAGTGGTTGTGCTGCTAACTGGAACAGTTATTGCCTTTGAAACACCACCAAAGGTTTTTACTTGTGTGAAAGGTTTTTGCATCCCCTTGCTTCCGATTTCTAAAAACTTTGCCTAAAAATTTCATACATGTTTACTGTTTACTGTAACCGAACAATACCATACATGGCTTACCACACATGGACATTACACATGTACTATTACTCAAATTTATAAGATGTAATCCCTTCATAATCTTTGAAATGGGTCTTATAGTTACATGAGCATTTTATGACACAAACACATGGGTCCCCACACATGCTTAGTTGTACATTATGCATCTTTCTGGAAACACGTCAGACTTAAACAAACCAATCAGTGCACCATGATGACATTATATAACATTTTAGGGGCCTAGCTGGGTAACTGCTGGGGCTCTAGGGTAAGACACAGCAATTGTAAAATTTTTAAGAAACTTAAAAACTCTTTCTTGACCCAATCATTTGAACAATCTTGTGTTAGACAGAAAAACACAGAGTAACAACCTTCATGGAAGGTGACCCGTGATTGTACATTTTCTTTAATGGAAGTGTGGAATTGATTACAACACTTGTATCTTTGTATTCATAAAATTAATGAAACAACTGTACAAAGACAACCCCAAGTAAAGGCTTAGATACATACAGGCGATGCAGCAACAGGCTTTCCACCTGGTGGACGATGAACAACAATGATACTTGGTTTGTTTCTGTGACCCTGAATCTGTGTGACTAAATAAGATGGACATGAGCACATAAAACACTGACAAGATAAAAACTGCCAATACTACCTTTTGATTGCATTGCTCGAGGTGCAACCTTTATTATGTTACTACTTCCACTGGTGGGAAGTTGTTTACTATCAAAGGGGGCTGGATTCTTATCCTTTGCTAGTTTTGGGGGTGTTTTACTGTCACTTCCTAGTACAGGCCCAGCTGCCAATGCACAAAGGCCAGAAGCAGCTAAAGTGACACTTGACCGGACTTGGCCAACATCCATGGTTTCTGAAATACAGCATTTGTTGCATTAGGGAATGGAATAAATTGTTAGCATTAACTTACTTGGTTTATTACACCCAGAAACAACATTACCAGCTCCAAACACCGATTCATTTTTCCAAGGTTTTGTGGCAGAAATTTGGGCAGTGGTAGCCACTGCATTTGTTAGTGACTTTATTTCAAATGTAACTCCATCAGCTGCCCCAGACACATAATCCTTTTCATGACACATTTTTAGCAATGTGTCAGATGGCAAGCTTCTGGACAGGGGATTGACTGTTACACAAACCATGAAAATGTTGGTCATGGGGAAGAAAATATGTAATCACAAGTGTAAATCCTTACTGGGTGGTTTTGAGTAGAAACCAGGTGTCATATTTGAAGATGATGGAGATCTAAACTTTCCCAATGGGTTGTAACTTGAAGATGTACGGATCATTTTTACCTTTCCTGAACAACACAGATAAACAAGAAAATAAGGACAAAATATAAATTAGATAAATATGAACAGTAAGATCAACACAGTGGTAAAAGAAAACCTGAAGTGCTCAAAATTGTAGATTGTTGCTCTATAGTTTGTGAATCTGAAACATGTTCCATCATTGGTTCTGCTGGTGATGAAACTCTTGACACAATAGAACTCACTGGGGCCAAACCTAATTGCAAATGCAAACATTTCATTTTACTAATCTGTTTTTTAACAACAGTTATTTACCTGTTTCAACCGAAGTGCATTTACTTGGTTGAGCTTCACTGTAAAAACTTGCCAACTCAGGTTTATGAGGTTTCAAAGACACACCTACATAATGGACAAACTTTAAACACTGGCATTTAAAATTTTTACTTTTATTTTTGGTATGATTCGCATGACACTTTGGTGCCTGAATACCTGTCATGCAAATAGATGGCCTGAACACTTTTTGTGGTGAACAATCTTTAGTGCTCAGGAACAGAGAGTCATGAATGGGAATATTTCTGTGTGAGAATGTTTCATTTCCAATTCTGACTTGATGCAGTTTTGTGCTGGCTTCATTGCCACTGGTAAGATCAATGACATCTTTTTCCTTGTCACCAGTAATTTGATTGGGAACTAGAGTGGATTTGGCTGTCCAACCTATTCTGTCAAGCAAATGATAAGGTAAACCACCACTGGTAATCCTCTAATTATTTTCTGAACACAAAATTATCATTGAACTACAATGATAAAGATTGCACAAAATACAAAAAACCTTCCAACCTTGATTGTGCTATTCCAATTTTTCTTTGTAAATGCTGCATTGGTGATCTGTGGATTCTTTTTTTTATTTTTGTGGTATGAGTGGTTGTGGTATTTTTTGTTGCCCATGTAGCACTTCCTTGAGTATGGACAGAGGCCTTTGTTCTTTGTAAAACATCTTATGGTTAAAAAGTTTTTTTGCTGGGATTTACGACAAGTTTGCCATAGGTAAGCATAAAAATTCTTTAAAACTAAAGAATATATTCCCCCCCCATGATGGCACGAAAATAAATAGAACAGATGGTAATCATAACAAAGCAGATTTGATAGTGAATCTTTCAGTGATGACGACTAGGACTTGACAGACAAAAAATCTGCAGAAATTCATTTCTTTTCTTCGACCAATTTCATATTTAGCACTTTTTCAGGTAATGTCGCAGGCACTAAATAATGCCCATTCTATAATTTACATAGGTTATTGCTTTAGAATTTAAGCCTATTTTTAACTCCCAAAACACCTGAAGCAACGGTCTGATACTAACCAGTAACCACTTTGCACTGTACTGCTTCAGTCCAAAAACTGGGGTAAAACAGGCCATGTGCGAATACATATTTTTGGCTTCTAACACAAATTTGAAGCTTAAGAGATACTAGTATTTTTAACTTGTAAAAAAATAAATATCTGTAGGCAAACTTATCAAATGTATCTTTTGTAGAAATTACACATTTTTGGGGCCTGTGGGCCAACCGATTGGTCAATTGCAATGTAGAACTACACATTTTTATCTGTCAGGTGTGCAGATTCTAAAGACACTTTCTTGAGCAAAGGGGTATAACAAACTGGAGCTAGACATAAAATAGAAAGGTGGCATTAACCATATTCCATAAACACTCCAGCAGGCTTCTCCATGGACTTGGCATTAAATGTTTGATCAATACAGATGAAATATTTACAGGTGGTATTTATAACTAGAGAGGTGACATTCTCCATGTTTTCATTCCACATACACTACCACCTCTAAATGATGTTTTCCACATGAACAATTTCCTTACTGCGCTGTATATTATATTCCATACCAACTGTATATTATATTCCATACCAATACATTGGGTCCCTACTTCCCTTGATATTTTATGACATGATTGTTTCTGCTAGCATAAACACATGGGTCCTCACACACATTCATATATATGTGAAAATTGATGTTTTTAGAACACAATCAGTTTAGGAATCAGTTTAAAAAAATTAAGTAAAGATTTCCATTTATAATCTAACTAATTAATTTCTTACATCATGTCAATTTCAATCTCAATGTCTACAGCATGATTTAAACCCCCCAGCCACAATAACAGATAGTTTGACCTGTAGTGACCTTTGGCCAAGCCGCCTTTGGCAGAGCAAACTGCACAACAAACTCTAAACGA
This sequence comes from Phallusia fumigata, assembly GCA_008931825.1. Classification (NCBI taxonomy): domain Eukaryota; kingdom Metazoa; phylum Chordata; class Ascidiacea; order Phlebobranchia; family Ascidiidae; genus Phallusia; species Phallusia fumigata. The sequence continues at coordinate 6,846 of QXVZ01030320.1, forward strand.
CCCTTTACAATGCAGTTTCAGCAATGCAACTGCAACTATTCTGTTGTAGCACCACTGTTTGCCTGGCAGCAAAACTCATGTGATTGTAACATCACAAATGAATCGGTTGATTTGGCTCAACTTATTCTGCAAAAACTGCCAGTTTTCAGTTTCCAATCTTATTTATGAGGTTCTGTGCATCACTAGTCAATTTATAACTTTTACACCCAGTGATAGTGCATATTGAATGTCAATATGGTGAAAGCCACCCTTCTAGTTTTACATTCCCATGGTTACCAACACTTTTATAAAATTATTGTTTCTGCAGTCAAAAATCCATGGGATCCGACACATGCATATTGCCTATTATGTGCATGTAAGGATATCTAATAATTTAATGTGCATGTAAGGATAAAATAATGTGTGGAAAGTTAAAGCAGGTTTGCAACAGTATGTGTCCCCTTTGACAAACAGTTAGAAAGGTTTGCTAAAAATATTCTCCACACACTTACCGACTGGCTCCAACTGCATATAGGTGTTCCGGTGGCACAGGAGCCTGGGGAATGATGGATCCTGCCTTTTCAGTGTTGGACAAGAATTGTTCTGTGTGATCCCTTGGTAGCGATGTTTTTAATTTTAGTACATCTGAAGCTGTTTGTGGTTTAGGTGAGAACGTAATTTCCTGTTGCTCTGTGCTGGTCTCACACTTAGCATCTTTATTTGCCACATAAGAATCACCAGCAAACTTTATAAGTTTTGTTGACTGCTGAGAATGCTTAGATGCACTTAAGTCTTTTTTCTTCATAGGTGATCGTTTGTGCTTTTGAAAAGTTTGCATAGAATTTGGCTTGAACACTTCTTTGATTATAAATGGGGCATCAACAATTGCATTAGTATTGCTTTGTTGTCTCTTGGATAATATGGTTGTTTGATTTGACATTGTTGGACTAAAAACAAAATGATCTGGTTCTTTTTGAAATCCTGCATCATATTCCCTTTCTAAATGCACTGTTGTTCCCCCAGGCAGATACACAAAAGATTTCGCTTCACTTGGTTCTGTCTGTTCTGGTAGATTACCTGAATGTGAAATATAGTTTTGCGTAAAACATTTTTAGAGTCAAAGAATAACTGCATGTCTCATACAAATACTGTAGTAGGGCATTATTGTTTCGCGAAGATTTTAGCCATAGAGTTAAAGCAAACTGGTACAACATGATGTCAATTTTACAAAAAATGAACATTCTAAAGAACTCAGGACAACAAATCGGCAGAGATTTACCTTCAAGAAGTCTAGCAGGGCAACAAATCTATCTACCACCTGTGAAAGTTTATCAAAATCTAATTTGGACATTGTTTGATAGTTTAACCCAATTTGGGGGTAGAATGTAGCAGGGTAACATATTAGTGTCCAGGTAACATTTGGCCTGGTGTCTATTAAATTTCATGACATTCTGACAAAGTTTATGAGGATTATTCATGGAATTTTATTTTGGTTAATATTAAAATGTCTTGTCTTCCCCTAAGCTTAACTACCATTGCGATCAATGAAGCTGATTGTGATAAATGCCCTGACTCTAGACCAAGCAGGTTCAAATTTTCAAACAACCAATGAAAAAGCACTCTTTTTATCGTTATGTTAAATTTCTGACAAATTTAAGTTATACCTAACGTTATATTTCTAACCTAACAGGTAGGGAAGTTCAAAATAGAACATCAAATCGTAAGGACTCAAATACATGCAGATTCGAATCCAAATTCGCCATTTATGTCGGGTAACCAATACAATTTTACACATAACACCTGTAATCATGTGTGCTGAATTCTTCTACATTTCTATTGTTGCGATTGGCTATCACATATGCAACAGTACCAATGCCATTAAGTGCCAATGCCAAATCCCATTGTATCCTTTTTCGCTAACACGAATCCATGCATTTAAGGTGTTAGCGAATAATACAAAGGTCAAGAGTATTGCAATGGGATTACAATTTTTCATAGCATTAGCAAAATATAGATGTGTTGTTGATTCTGATACTTGTTTTAGTCATAATCACCTGCAGTTACACAGTTATATATAAAGCAAGTCATGGGTTACTTCCTAAAGTTAATTTCACACTCCTTTATTGTTGTTTCGTTACTTTCAATACATTTGGGCAAAAATTATATATGCCAGAGAAGTGACTTTCTCCATGTTGTGCACATACGCTATAGCCACATACAGTATGTTTTCCACAAATAACATTTTCCTACATTGCATATATATTCAATACCCCCTATAGATTGGATCCCCAATTTCCTTGGCATTTGATAACATGATTGTTTCTGAAAACATGACTGCATAGGTCCAAACACACATGCAATTGCTAACTGGTAATGTTGGTAATAGGGCATGGTCATTTTAAGATTCTTAACAAAAAAATTAAACAAAAAGTAAATATGGACATGTATTTTCGTGTTATTTTATTTTGGGTATTTTATGGCATGATTGTTTCTGCATGCAAAAATGCATGGGTTCCCAATAAATGCCAAGTTGAAGATTATGGGGCCCTAGTGAAGTATCCAATGGGGGCTATTAGGTTAAACGAAACTGATGACACACCGCCATAACCATATCCATACTTTACCTTACCCACAATTACTTGTTCATTCAGGCTGAAATTTCATACAACCAATGAAAAGTACCCTACATATCTTTGTATATTTTAACTGAGGGCCATATAAACAAAACATTAATATTTGGAGTTAAAAAGGTAAAAAATACTTCAAATATAATGCATTGTACCAACTATCAAAAATATAAACTTCAAAGGGAGAAACAAACTGGTGTAAGCAAAAAAAAAAACAGAGTGAACACAATGTTTCTATTATATGAAAGAACTAATAAATATTAAAAACAAGATAAAAATTAAAGAAATATATACATTTTTGAGAAAATTAATCCAATATTTCATTTGACAACAAAAAGCAGCCTATTAATGTCCGAGTGAGGCCTAAAACAAACCCCCACCACAGCTTATTACTTTTGATGTCAATTCTTACAATAAAGATCTTCTGTAGAAGTAAAAGCATCACAGGTAAGCAAATCCTTTGTTACTTTGGGGGAGGAAAGTACATTTTTTGGCTGATGCAAGTCAGGTTGTGGTAGATGCAATATTCCAGTTGCATAAAATTTTCCTCTTCGTTTGCCTGAAATGATACAAATTAGGTTTTGGTTATCTTAACCGTCAAGGTGGGAGTCTCCATCTGGCCATCACATAATACACTTCAACCCTTAAATAATAATTTCTGCATAAATCAACTCTAACTATATATATGTGAAAATATATGTACATATGTATGTAAATATTCAACACCCATTCTATTGGGGTCCTAATTTCCTTGGCATTTTATTCCATAATTGCTCTGCAAAACAAATGTACATAAGTCCACACACACATAAAATTGCTGGTACCGTTGTTAATAGGGCACGGCCAGTTTAAGATTCAGAATCAAAAACGTAAACATAAAGGAAAACAGTTAGTTGCACATCTAAATATTTCCTTTAGTTACATTTTTTACAACATTTTTGTCTTTGAATGGTGTCAATTGCCATTTAGTACATGTGCAATTTAATGAAATATAAAGGTATTGGTTGGGACACAAAATGAATGTAAGTTTCAAAACAAATAGTTTCACTAAAAAATGATGTCCACTGCAAATTGCAAAAAATTATTTTAAATAAATAAAGTGGAGCCTTAATACAAAATGAATCACTTGGTTTGGCTTCAAATGTATTATTAATCTTCTTATTGGTCAATGTGTACATGGTATTGGATGGAACCAAAGTGTTTGGTGATAAGGGGAAATTGGTGCAAATATTTTGGACCTGAATGACTTTCTATCTTGTTAATGTCAATCATTTAAATCAATTTTCCTTTAAACTCAACATTTTTTCATTATTATGAAGGTTTGTTAACATAACACATTTAGGCGCTGTAGAAAAGGCATGTAAACATATCTGCATATTTAGGGGCTGAAATAGTAAAAAATTGGTGAATCCAAATTATAGTGACTTATTTTGTTAAATATTACTGTTTTAAGAATTTTAAATTTTGTAGGCCTGTGGGTGAACTGTAGTAAAAAGCTGTCAGTGCACAACTTCAGATTCCCATCTATCATGTGTGAAACTTTGAAGAAAGGACAACTCTTTCTTGACCGAAACGTGGGAACAAACTAGCGTTGGACAGAAAATCCCCTTTATAGAAGGGGACCCATAATAATTACATGTGACTATTACTTTATTTGACTAACCAACTGTAGATTTTAATAATTCTTCATTTTCCTTTGCTGCTATTTTTGCAACTTTATTTGCAATTTCCACATAAGCATTAATGGGAGTTGATCTCTTTAAGACATTGATTAACCGACGTCCTTCCTTGAGCCAGCTTGTTTCGCATAAGCTTCCATGTACAACATAGCAAATAGTTGATAAGTTTTCACAGTTTACAGCTCTGCGAATCTGTTGAGTAAATTGTAATGTGTCACCATCATTAAAAAGCAAAACCATAAAAAATACAAACTTAAGTGGTGGTGTTCTTCATTTTGCCATTACACACACATAACACCTGCATGTTTATATTTTTCACATGAACCATTTCCTATTTTTACAATGAATACATATATATTCAATACCTGCATAACAGTGGTACCCTACTTTACTTGGCATTTTTACATAATTGTTTTTGCAAGCATAACACACATATATTGGTTGTTGTCATCATCAGTGCGTAATGACAACATGCACTGATGATGACAACAGAGATTTGCAGTAAACCGTATTCAAATATAATGTTACAACAACAGTTAAGCTTTGTTTTGACGACTGAAGACATTTTTGTTTCAATGTGCTGGCTTTTACCATAAGCAACTTTGCTGAGATATATAGGAAAACTGAAAATAAGCATTTATCCGAGTTTGCAACTGACTATCCATATGATAGCACTTTAAATAGCTTTGTGGCCTTTTAAAAAGAGCTTCGCAAACCACCAGTTGGGAAGGGCTGGTGTAGTAAGATATTGTAAATCGCAATTGAGCCATTGTTGTATTCCAATGACCACAACACAATCACAGTTTGATTGTCACAAGCTACAGTAAATGACTTTCTGGCAGCAGCAATGAATATCCGGTTTGTGCAAGAAGCAGTGGTCATATACCAACCACTGGACTGTGGGGCTTGTAAACCCAGCAATCACTCCCTTTCTGCTGCATCGTTTTGCATTCATTGCAGAACATCAAGGGTGTGATCAGGGGATATAATTGTTAACAACCAATAACAAGAACCCAATATTTGCAAAATTAATTTTTTTTAATCTTTTGGCTTAATATTTCTAACAGATATGGCCTGCAAACAAAAAATCCCATTTTAGAGGCATGAAGGAATTGAAAATTAGTTAAATCAAACCAAAACTCAGAAATTGCATTTGAATGCTTGCTTACTATAAAACACCACCCCTGTAATTAGCAGGTAAACTTTTGGGGCAATAGGGGTAATCACAAGGGGTAATCACAATGATGTACCATAATGGCATGATCTATAAAGCCTCAATTTCATCCAGTTCTCACATTGTTCAATACTCGTTCCATTTAGGGAGTTAACAAAGTAATTACTGGGGATATGAGGAAAAACAAAGAAATTGATACACCACGATGGCATGTTCTACAAACTGTGTAAATTTTATCCAATTCTAACATTGTCTAATCCTAATCAGCGAAATGCCCACCTGGCTGTACCGAATAAACATAAAATTTTTCCTGAAATCCTGGAATTAGGAAAAGTGTCTCAAATGACAATCCCTAGTACCAAATCAAATTGGATAAAAAATCTATCCAACATGGGCAGTCTGGCATGGTTATGATAAAATGATAGTTTCTAAACCGGAGATAAACCGATATGATTTTGGCTAACAAAAGTTTCGTTCATTTCGTAACTTGGTTAGTTTGAAATACAAGCAATAGAAAAATAGAAACTGGCTTTTATGTTAGGGATTGTTCACAAATAGGGATGTTTAAAGTCGAATATCGAATCCTAAGGATTCGAATCCGTTTGTATCGGGTAGTTGGAACCGATAATATTTTTATCGAAAACGGCATGTAAATGAGAGTCCACAAATTGTTTGCCTTTTGTGTGAATGCGAGTGACATTCACAGACGCAACAGCGCCAATAGAACACTGTTCATTTCCTTGTTAGCAAATGCTATGCCGCACGAGTTCAATGTTCAAAAAACCCTACATGGGCGCAACGAGTAACGGTACGATGGCAACGATTTTTTCAGCATCAGCAAAAATTTAAATCCATTGTTGATTATGCAACTTGTTTTAGTTATGCATTTGTCATGGCATCAGGGCGGAAAAAAAGGTATGTCACATACCCGAGAATTTGACCAATGTTAGTAATGCTGTATTTACTGTTACAAAATTCGTTTGAACTTTAAACCACACGTAACAAACGCCATTGAGCTCAATCACTGGTATTGTCTCACAACCAGGTAATTGTTCGCATGAGAAACCACAAAACACGAGGAAAAATGGGAGGAATAGAGACGTCATAGTGAGCCTATGATGCAACAGCCGTTCTGGCGGGAAAGAAATGTTAAGTTCAATGCGAAGCATTGCCGTCCTTAACAAACATGTACCACCATTCCACCGGTTTTTATTCATTCGCTAACACAACTCGTTGCCTTTCCCAACAGCACGTGCTTGCTGGGTTGCTCAAGAGAAAATACAAGTTGTCGAAAATTATGTACCGTCAGTAAACCTTAAATCTAAACAAAGCATCGTTGAAAACTTCCACGCACTTGTCACCTGCAGTTTTGGAATTTAAGCATTCAATTTAAGCATTTCATTGAGTTATGGAAACATAACTTCAATGGAGCATAACGGTGTTGTTGTGCAATGAACCACAGGACAATTTCTTTGATATTCAATGTGGCCTTACTGCACAAAAACATACGTTCGTTTGCAACAGTAACAAAACTTCCCAGCAGTAGAATTGCGTTGCATAAATTTCTTAAACTGCAAGCCTTAACACAGTCTCACCCTATTTAGCGCCAATACAGATATTTGCTATTTTATGACGTCACAAATTTTCTGGTATAATTTGGCATACCAGAAAAAAAAAATTCAACATGCGGCGCCTATGATCACAACCTTTTCTTTTATCACTTTACATTTCACACCTTGACATCTTTTGTATACTGTTTTCTTGTTTAGTACTGTTGATGCAATTTGTTTGGAGTAATCGTTTTTTTTATTTTCACCCCGAGAATAACACAGACGGAAGTGTACTAATTCCTTCAGCTCTATGTTTTTCTGGAACAGAAATCATCTGTATTCAACAGCTGTGGTTCAGAACAATTTCTGCACTAACACACCTGTAATTTGGTAGGACTTTGCAATACATTTATGTATTCTTTTCTTTTTGTTGTAATTGTTCATTCCAAGTCTAAAAACAACCATGCTGTTTCAACACCATTCATAGTTTTTTGAGGACCCATACATGTATGTCTGTAAAAGCCATTGTGTTATATAATGCCAATCAAAGGGACCCAATACAATGCAGCTAATAAAAATACATTGTAACAAGAAAAAATGGTGTATACCTGCATAAAATGTTATTTAATAGCTCAGCACAATATACACTTCACAGTACACTAGACATCCTGTGTGGCATTCAACTTAACTCTTTTAGAAACCCTGCTTTAGGTAACTATATTTTTTCCATCAATTTTTTTACCTCTGCCTTGTGCCTTTCGGTTGATATACCAAGCATCACTTGCAATTGTTTTAGAACTGACTTTTTTTCTTCAGTCAAGGGTCCTTGTGCTCGTAGAGCATTAACAATGCTGACATAGGCTTCTAATTCCAAATGACGCAATGCCAGCAGTCCTTCCTCTTCATTATAATCCAAAAAAGGTACCAGCTTACATGGTAAACTCATCTTAAGCATTAACCAATTAGTCTGTTATTACATTCCTAATCTTAAAAAAATTATCAAAGAAAGTACAGTAGAAAAGCATTTAAGAAGTTGAAAATTTAAAATAAATTATTAACATTCTGTCACATTTTTTAGAACAAAAATGTTTGTACACTGAAATAATTCAAATGTTTTTTACACTTTTGAAAATAAACATCACATAGGCAAAAAATTAGCGCTACACATGCAAACAAAATATAGTTTGAAAAAGACAAATTTTGAAACATAAAACCAGATAATTTAAACTAAAGTTAGTAAATTCTAAAAAAATGTGTTTTGCTTTCTTTGGAAACATAATAGCAAAGAGCACAAATACATCAGTATTTCAGTCACAGTACACCTACAAACATTGTTTTGGTTTCAATCGAGAGCCAAATGTAAGTAATATATGTGAATCTATGATAACCTTCCCAGCCTGATCAATTTAAACAACATTATTTTGTGACATTTACAAACACTTCACTGGCGCTTAAGTTGTTTCAATCCCAAAAATCGTTTAACAGTTTTGTTGCATGGGGTATCATAAAAGTCTGACTTATTGGTATTTGATGTATTTTGCTTTAGGGTATCATCAAACACAATGGTGTTGTGATAATTGTTGGTGGAAAGATCAGTCAGATAGTGGCTTATCGATTCACTACATTCATATAGAGACTTAATGTACTCATCCAACTGAGTTGGTGAACAATGAGAGCGTGCATATTCAAGCCAAGCAGGATAAGTTTGTTTTTGATCATCACCACATTTTCTCAAATAGTTTGCCAGTGACACTGAACGAGGTGTAAAATTATTTTTTTGATTTTTTGCTGACCACTTATTTGAGTTATCCGTAGTAGTTGTTTGACTGTTAACTTTAACCACTTTTAAAGCAACTGCATGATTTTCTCCGTCACATGGTGATGCATCACTTTTAGCAACTGCGCACTGTTTCACAGCATTTTCATCTCTCCCCCCAGTTTTATTTACTATTGATGCTGTCACATCTGCCGCACCAGGTTTACTATTTGCTGCCACATCAGAATTATTTAAACAACTAGCAGTTGGCAATAAAATCTTGTCTTCCCATGTAGGTGAATCCAACAATCCTGGATCAGCATCTAGCCCAAAACAATCATCTTCATCATCAAACGTTGTGTCCAATAATGAATCATCAACATCATTATCATCAGTGCTAGCTTCCTCAACAATGGTACTTTTGCAACTGGATTGGCTATTTTCAATGTCTTTAATTGTTTTACAAATTCCTGAACCACTAAAATAATTATTACTTGAATCGTTTTGTTTTTTGTATGGATGTGCAATATCTAGAAACAGTTGATGAATGAATTTTCTTGATGATGGCACTTTTCCGTTAACTTGTTTAGATGTAGTGCCATCAATTTGTAAACAACAGCTTGTTCCTTCACATGCTTGTGGTTTATTGACTTTTTGGACTGTGGACAAAGTGTTTTTAACAGTACTTTGATCTTGAATGGTATTTTCATGGGACCCAGATTGAAAACCTGAAGCAATACAGCATGATTGAGGAGTACTACATGAATAAGGCACATTAAGGCTTTGGAAAAGAAAACTATCACCACAGGATAGATTGGAATCTAAAACTGCTTGGCCAACTACTGACTCGGAAAAGTCAGAATCACTTGACCCCTCCATGTTCTGTAGAAAACATTAAAACATTTAGCATCTGTAACTATTTGGAATTTACACAGTAACAACCAACACTGTGTGTTCAGTCTATCTCTTGCAAGATAAAACTGCAGTAGTGATAGGTGGATATTGTGAAATTCTACTGTAAAGAAAAAACATGGACCCAACACACACAAAGTTCTAGACCTGTAAGTGGTGGAACGAACAACAACATTTTTGCAAAAATACGATATTACAGATTCTGCTCAGATTTACAATGCAACACAATATTTCCCAAACCTCACTCCTCATAACACTAAACATTAATTGTTATATAATATGTGTAGGATACCATGGTGTTTGGCATATGTCCTCACACCAAGAGGACTATCCGACACCAATTGCAATTTTCCCCTTGTTATTTTTGTACTTGGGGTGGTTGCATATCCAATATTTTTAACAAAGTCGAACCGGAGTGTAAAAGCAAGGGATTTTGTCTAAAACTTGACGGCAACTTCAGTTATATAACAGACAGACAAACCAGATCCCTAGCTTGCTATCATTTCAATTAAAAATGGAGGTTTCTCATTTTCAATGGTATGTTTTGGCTCTCATATTTTCAAAAGCATATTAATTTGTTGAGATAAGTATTTTCAGGTTATTTTTGTACTGAACAAAGTAATTTCCTAATCCCTGCAAATTTCACAACAACAACCACCAATTAGCGCCCTAAATGACAAAGTTGAAACCTTTAATAATGTTGTGAACAATAATAGAATATTTACACTTATTTTATCGATTGGTAGCAGTTGAATACAGTCATGTAAAAAATGGAATGTTTTAATGTTTTGTATTGAAAACAGGGAATTTCCTCCAAAATTTACTTCCAAAAATCAGTATTTTAAATTGAAATAAAAACAATGACCATTTTAGTTAAATTAGCACTTTGATGTTTAAGCCCAAAGGCGCTGAAGGCGAAAATCGCTACGGTAAAAACGAAAGGCTGTCTTGCGATGTCAATGGGATATGAATCATATGTCAGAGGAACCTCTAAACTTCAAATTCCGACCCTTTGTTTAAAACTTACCCTCGGAACATTTTGATAATTGATCGTATTTGGTCAACTTTAGCAGATACTAGCACTGCGACATAGCCCAGGGCTTTCCAAACTGGGGGTTGCAACCAACAAATACAAATCTCAAAGTTTAACTGCAAATAATATTGTACCAAGAAATACTCGATAACAGCAGACAGTGAGAAATGAAATCCTCATGCTTGTGACGCAGCTGGATATTTTTCGTTTGTTCTGTCACTGCGGTTTGATTGTGATTGAAAAGTGCGCCACATCCTAGTTGATAAATTGCAGTGGGTTTAGTGTTGGCTACATGTTAAATAACAAAGGATTAAATTACACTGACGAGGGGAAATGACCTTAACAGCATGTATGTTTTGAACCGATTATAGCTGTCAAACGCAAGGGTCGCTGACTAAAAAAGTTTGGAAAGCCCTGACCTGATGTAGTCTATCTTCCCAAAATGCGATAAAGGTAGCTTGCGAAATACGTTGTGCCGTAAAAACGCGAAAAGGCTGCCTCGTGATGTCAATTGGATAAACAAAGTGTAATCTCTAAACTTCAAAGTAGTAACCCACACTTTAAAAGCTTATGGGGGATTCACAACAGAGGTACACTAATTTACGGAATGATGAATGAACGGAACGGTCTCTAATTTACGGAATGGACGGAACGGTCGGAACGAAGACGCGGTTAAAAGTAGCCTCGGAAGTCGGAACATTTTGATAATTTGGTTCGGATTAGGTTCATAAGAGCGCATATTAATACTTTGACGTAGCAGTTGCAAATATGTTCAGGGTGTACTTCTTTCTGACAGGTTTTTGAAACAAACCAACCAAACATTCCCTTTTTGTATTTCTGTTCCTGAAAGTGATGTAAACGATATACTGAGTAAATCCAAATAAAGATTTTTACTATTTTTTACGCATAAACTGAAGACAATATGGTGCACTTTTTTAAGTTGCCTTAATAATAATAATAAAACATTTTTCGTTCTTTTGCAAAAATATTCTGAATGGCACCATAAAGAACTTAATGGCACTTGTAATTGTTTATTCCAGCGATAAATCATTTTTTACAGATTGTTTTTGACACATTTTTATCAATCTTTGTAAGCATGTAACAACTTTAGTCCATAAGACGCATGTTTTGTTTCGAAAAACAAACAAGTTGCATAAAATCTGCAGCATCCTTTTTTTAGTTAAACCATAGACTATCATAAGCTTTAAATTTAATGTCAATACTTTTATTGCTTTTCGGCTGTTTGGCGCTTGAGTAAACTGGTCGGCTAGTGAGCACTTTTTAGTTACACAGCTGCGTCCACTAATCTCTATTAACACTGTTAAATCAGTGGCTGCCTGGCTGCGTCCCTTTCATAGAGAACATAGGCAACTCTCCGAAATGGCTCCAGAATGGTGACGCTTGGATGCCACGGGTAAAAATTGACGGTTGCCTGCGACGCAAGCCGCAAAAAGTAAGAAACTCATAAAACAAACACAGTGAAAAAGCTATATTCGGAAAATAATCCCGGCTGTAACCACGTTGGCACACCAGACGCAGAGGACTGCATGACACAAACGTAACATACGGAAAATTGTGTTTTATACACAACAACGGTTTAGTAATGTTCCTTTTCAAATGCATTTTTCTGAAACAAACTTGCCTCAGTTATCACGTATTAGCGTGTACGTAACATTTCTTGCTGTTTCTTGCCTTGTGGGCCAGCAGATTTAATGGAGAATTTGGGCCTTTGCAATAAAAGTTTGCCGACCAGGGTTTTAAAACAAACGAAGTCCTGAGTTATGTTTGAAAAACTGGCAATATAAAAGACTACAGCACGAATTCAGAAGAAGTATAAAAANTTAACAGCATGTATGTTTTGAACCGATTATAGCTGTCAAACGCAAGGGTCGCTGACTAAAAAAGTTTGGAAAGCCCTGACCTGATGTAGTCTATCTTCCCAAAATGCGATAAAGGTAGCTTGCGAAATACGTTGTGCCGTAAAAACGCGAAAAGGCTGCCTAGTGATGTCAATTGGATAAACAAAGTGTAATCTCTAAACTTCAAAGTAGTAACCCACACTTTAAAAGCTTATGGGGGATTCACAACAGAGGTACACTAATTTACGGAATGATGAATGAACGGAACGGTCTCTAATTTACGGAATGGACGGAACGGTCGGAACGAAGACGCGGTTAAAAGTAGCCTCGGAAGTCGGAACATTTTGATAATTTGGTTCGGATTAGGTTCATAAGAGCGCATATTAATACTTTGACGTAGCAGTTGCAAATATGTTCAGGGTGTACTTCTTTCTGACAGGTTTTTGAAACAAACCAACCAAACATTCTCTTTTTGTTTTTCTGTTCCTGAAAGTGATGTAAACGATATACTGAATAAATCCAAATAAAGATTTTTACTATTTTTTACGCATAAACTGAAGACAATATGGTGCAATTTTTTAAGTTGCCTTAATAATAATAAAACAAGAACTTAATGGCACTTGTAATTGTTTATTCAAGCGATAAATCATTTTTTACAGATTGTTTTTGACACATTTTTATCAATCCTTGTAAGCATGTAACAACTTTAGTCCATAAGACGCATGTTTTGTTTCGAAAAACAAACAAGTTGCATAAAATCTGCAGCATCCTTTTTTTAGTTAAACCATAGACTATCATAAGCTGGACTTTAGGCGGACAAACTAGTCGATGACATCTTTCAAAATCGGGTTCAGATTATAACAAAAAACGGGATGTAAGTCTTAAATGTTTTTTGTGGTATTTGTTAAGTTATGGTCACACAAATAAGGCTTTAAATTTAATGTCAATGCTTTTCGGTTGTTTGGCGCTTGAGTAAACTGGTGTTAGATCAGTGGCTGCCTGGCTGCGTCCCTTCCATAGAGAACATAGGCAACTCTCCGAAATGGCTCCAGAATGGTGACGCTTGGATGCCACGGGTAAAAATTGACGGTTGCCTGCGACGCAAGCCGCAAAAAGTAAGAAACTCATAAAACAAACACAGTGAAAAAGCTATATTCGGAAAATAATCCCGGCTGTAACCACGTTGGCACACCAGACGCAGAGGACTGCATGACACACACGTAACATAAGGAAAATTGTGTTTTATACACAACAACGGTTTAGTAATGTTCCTTTTCAAATGCATTTTTCTGAAACAAACTTGCCTCAGTTATCACGTATTAGCGTGTACGTAACATTTCTTGCTGTTTCTTGCCTTGTGGGCCAGCAGATTTAATGGAGAATTTGGGCCTTTGCAATAAAAGTTTGCCGACCAGGGTTTTAAAACAAACGAAGTCCTGAGTTATGTTTGAAAAACTGGCAATATAAAAGACTACAGCACGAATTTAGAAGAAGTATAAAAAATGTTGATTGATGCAAAAAGAAATATATTATAAAATAAATAAAAATAGCAGTACTGGAAGCAGCAAACAGTACATAACAATTTATGTTTTACAATGTGCTTCGAGTCACACTGCGCCGTCAAAGCTAAATGACCATTGACTTGGAACTGACTAATTGCAACAACCTCACGCGTCCATACAGCGATTTGTTGTGTTCATTCAACAACGTTATTGAGGAATTAAGATAATATACAAGCTCTAAAGTGATAATTTAGCACTACTTCCTAGTGATGGTTAGCATCGACCTGCAACCGAAAATAAGGACGACTGATAAGAGAGCATAGGAATGTTAAGCGGTCAGGTAGGCAATTCCTAATTGTTCAAAAGATGATTGTCCTTTTAGCCTGGCGTCGGTTTGGTTGTTTTTTTTTCTATCTGTTTGACTCGCACTGTATTTAACCAACAGTGATCTGACTCTTTATTTTTCGACAACGTTAATAATAGACAAATCAACGATTCAACTAAAATCGATTAACCCGACAGTTTCTTTCTTCATTGGTTCCTTTGCAGTTTTGAATGAATCGTCTTTTACTTTTAAGTTGCAGATTGCATTGTTGAAAAGCTATTATAGACTGCCTTTTCGCCGATTCGTTGGAAGAAAACAATATGAGCGTTTTTGTGCAGTCTTCTTGAGTTGTTGGGCGGTCAGTAGGGTATCAATGCTTTTCGCAGAAGATTTTTCTGAAACAAGCACTTAAGAAAAGTACAAAAGCCGTAGATTGAATTGTACAAACAAAACGATTCCAAATATTGTATGTAATATCAACAAAACAATAACACTCACATATTTTTCCTAAAACAACACAAACATGCAGATACTAAACGCTGACCCAGCTTCGTTTAATTCAATCGGATTCCCTCTCGTCACGGAAACTGTTTTGGCCCTAGGTCATTTCTCACCAAGTCTAAGATAACTCCCTAACGTTCTCCACAAATTTAGGCTTTTCAACTAACCTAGCTAGCTCACAGTGCTAAGAATGCTATAAATGCCTTGTTACCGCCCACGTTGGGAATCACTGCTCTACAGTCTACACAACCTAGATAGCTCACCATTCTTGCATTTGTCGCATTCAACCCTATGATACGTGCTTGTCACCTAACCTGCAATGGCAGTACACTTTAATTTGCATTTGGATTATGTTGCGTTTTTAGTTACTGTTTCTTAACAAATATTCCTATTTTCCAGCCACTGACCGATCATTGCGCATAAAATAAACTCGACTTCACAATGACTGATTCTCTGGTTGATACCGACAAGAAAGCGCGGCTACAAAAGCTATTGTGAGAGGACTGTAGTATCCTCATTCAGCTGTCCGTCGAGACTCGAGATACATTAGGAAAAACACACTTAACATTTTTTGATGGCATGAACAAAGTTTTGAAATAATTAGCTGGTCATGGTTCTGGTAGGTTGGTGTAGCGCTGTCATAAAATGATGATAAAATTACTATCATAAAAAAACATAGGATGCAGTAAGCCAGCGATTTTTTTAAACGTTCAAAATTTGAACAATTGCTTGCTTGGGTGTGTGGACAGAAGGCTGAAAACGCGAAACAAATGTCGCCGAAAATCCTTCCGACCAACCAATGACGGGCTCTCGCCTTCCATTTTTCTTTTGCTAAGTTGTTCGTCCCAAGTGCCCAAACCAAAACGTTAAGACGGGGAAGTAGAGGACGATTCTGCAGCTCCATGGTTCCGTGCTTATGGTAGCACTTGGGATTGAACCAGCTGCAAATTATAGCAAAAGTTAAGATTTGGTTGAGATTGATTACTCGCGCATATTTCCGTAATTCGTAACTCAACGGTATGTTTTACGTATATTTTCAGGAACTTTAATTGTATATTATTGCCTAGCATTTAATCACATTGGTTCGATTTTTGTACTGAACAAAGTATAATGGTCCTCTTTATCAATCCATGCAAGTTTTGTGTAAAACAACCGCCATTTGTGGACAAAATGGGGTAAAATTTTAGCGTGTTTTGACATCGTTCATTAATTTGGTCACGTAAGGGGCCTAGAAGGATAACCACTGACATGAGCGATATGCAGCTCATACCAATAGTTTTGGAAATCGGCTGCTTATTCTGCAATGCAAAATTCGCTTCGAATTGCCTCCCAATATCCGCAACAATGCAGTTCAGTTCGTGCAACAACTTGTGTTTTTAAGGACTTTAATTGGTTGCGCCTTAGCATGTCACGTAAAACTTACCAAAACCATATGATGTTCTTTATCTGATTTTGATGACAAAAAAAAACCTTAAATCAAATTTAATTGATGGATAACTGATTTAGGAAAATGTAAAATTCAGTTGATGGATTACTTAATATTTTATGCAACTATGGATCTCCCAAAAACTGTTATAAGAACATCCCGACAAGTAAAAAAGGAAAATTGTGTGAAATGGACTATTACCTTATTGGAATCCGAGCACGGATAGCATCACTTGTGACAACCTGTAACACTGTGATGCCACTGCATGTGTAATAGTTAAGTCGACAAAGCTTTGTTTGTTTTTTGTGTGTGACTAATGTACCTAAGGATAATGTTGTAAGTGTGTTACGTATCCACTTTTTTCGAATCATGTTAAACGAACTTCACGCATCAAATTCGACGACAAACTAATCAGAAACACCATCATGTAGGGACTCCTTTTTGCAATTTAAAGATAGACATGGTAGAATATTTTTTGATTTACATCGGGTGTGGAGATCAAAAACATTGGTTAGTAGGGTGCGTAGGAAAAAGCATGTAAAATCCCTATTTGAATTTCTTTACAGAATTCCACCAGTTTTAATATATATATACATATATATATTGGTAAAAATTGTTTTAAAAAGGATTTTAAGCAAATAACTTTATAAGCATTTCATGCTTTGCAGCTATGAATAAAGCTACACCAACTTATTTTTATTTTTTATTTCTTCCCTCTATTTTTTCTATTTTTTATTAATTTTTCTATTTTTTATTAATTTTTAATTCTTCCCTCTTTTTGCCAAATATGTGCAGAATTTTCTCTATACTCAGTTGTCTCCGGTATCAAACTCTTTGTTGTAAAGATTTTATTGTCTATAATGTACATTACTTATAACGCGCCAGCTAATACTTGGCCAACCAGTTTGATGGCGATTGTCTCGCGAGTACAAAGTGGGCAAAGGACATTCGAAATTTTAGGGTCGGTGACGCAGTGCTTGTGGCGTGATGTAGCCTATTTTCTGATTGGAATGCTGGTCAGGTGGTCTTAACAACTCTCACTGGTGCATTAAGACGACCGATCGCAAGAAAGTGCCAGAATACCTTCTCATTTTTATTCATGGCCTTTTTCTGTACAGTCTATACTAATGTGTGGTGCAATAACCTACGGTCTGTTACATAAATTAATTTTACCTGATAACGCAACGTGGTTTGTCCCTTTTATGTCTTTTGGAGAGAGCAGTGCTGGTATGTCATTTGATCCGCAGTAGGGTATTTGTTTTGCAAGTTAACGTTATTTCTGGTGATTATTTTGGTGTATATGTGTGTGATTAACCCGCAATAAAAGGCCGACGTCAGTAATACAATTGCTTTGTCTAATAGGTATATCTGGCATGCAGTGGCGGTGGGATTTGCCTAAATTTGGATAAAATCGTTTCAAAATATTGCAAATCAATCACGTAATTCCTAAAGACCATCAACAATAGTGTGTGAAAGTTTATGCGCATAACTACCTACATTGCATAGTGATGTTGTAAATGATGTACGATCGAAACTTCTGTGATCATACCTTGCAAGGTTTTAAACGTACTAGGCGAAAATAGTATGTAATCAATGAACTATTTCTATTACTTTTATCCTCCCGGATTTTTTGGTTCCGAACTTCGGTCTATTTTCGGCATTTTTTCCTGCACGACAACAGGGATAACATCAAAACTGAGTGTGTGAGTTTTAAGGCCAATTTACGAGACGCTTTTCATCAAAGTGAACATCAAAGTCAAAGAGTATGACATGGTTTCATTTCAAAAATTTCACATTATGCGATGTGCCAACATATAAGCGCGTTTACCAGACGTCGCAGTGTGCTTAGTTGTGATAGGTAGGAAAAGAACAACAGTGTCCATATTTCACTTGTGCAAGATGTGCAATTTGCAAACACGTTTTTTATATGCGATGAAATTAGGGCAATCATGTTTAGGAAGTTATAATTAATACCATTTACGTTGAAAGCGAAACCAAAAAAATGCGTTTTTTGTTTTAATTTGAAAGATTTTAAGAAGCACATATTGCCTTGAAACGCTGAAAATTAATGAAAGGTAGATCATCACCATTACAAAGCGATTTTTATCGTTGTCTGGGATGTCAATCACATTCAGGCAAGTGTTGATAGCAAGCAACTACGCCCTCAACACATCTATGATTAAAGTGTTCCTTATCTTTGCTTACTCACAGTGAGCTG
Organism: Phallusia fumigata; assembly: GCA_008931825.1. Classification (NCBI taxonomy): domain Eukaryota; kingdom Metazoa; phylum Chordata; class Ascidiacea; order Phlebobranchia; family Ascidiidae; genus Phallusia; species Phallusia fumigata. The sequence continues at coordinate 25,387 of QXVZ01030320.1, forward strand.
TTTAAAAAAGGAAATTAATTAGGTCAAACAAACTGACGTACAACGTTCTAGTAGTAATTTATTTAACATTCGTAAATGGCTGGGCATTCTCTGCAACATATGAAGTTTCTACGTTTGCCCAAAAAAATACATCAGGCGTTTTACAAGCATATAAGCGTATATCAAAGGTTATTGACGTGAAAATATGTATCCGCCTACCGTAATTAGTGCAAAAAATTTAAGGTTTCTGTTATACCACGTACGATGCTGCCACGTACGTCATCTCAATTACCAATCGCACTGGATTACAGGCGCACAATCAAAATTCCAAATGCATGTATGTAAAAATGTTGACTAATTGCCAACACGCATTTATGGCATTGATGAATATGATTTGTCCAGTCTGTCTTCAAACTCACGCAGCAACGTTTAAACGCGACATACATTTTTAAGAAAATTTAATTACCTGTTAATTTAAAAAATTATATGTTTTAATAATTTTATACAAACCGGTCATCGGGATAACTTATAGCAAAGTGCAATATTATTTAATATGCTCTATGCGTGCTGGTTCATCGACCCAACCTAATCACATAAATTTGAGGCTGATGGTTTATGTAACATGCAATCGCTTCAACATTTGGACAAATATTTCGACGGGCTTGGAACTTAGTCAAAATGTTTTGTCTCGACCCGATCAGCAGAAATCGAAAAGAGAATGCGTGGTGAGGGATCGCGGTCCGTCAGAAATCGGATACATAGTTCGTGACAATTAAAATTGGTGGCAGATGTGAAAAATATTGTGACAAATCGTATTTAACCAAAAACAAGGTTGCAGGCATGTATTGTTTGCTTGCCGCATCACATAATAAAAGCAAGAACAAACAAAAAAAACGCCTGTAGTTAAAAAATATGTGTCCACACTGAGATAAAATATAGTTCGAAAAAAATATTTTTGTGTCTCTATTAATTTTACGTTGTTGTAGCGTAACTGAAAGCTCACCGTATTTTGCGAGTTTCGTAAAGGTCGTCACAAAATGCGCCAAACGAGACGTGACTCAACATTAAATGTGACCTTATAAAAGCACCAGCTGTGGGAAAGAGACAGACATTTCTTAGGGCAGCCTTGATCGAACGCTGGCCAATCGGGCAAAATAGCTGTTAGTGCCTTCAAGCAAGAATTGCGCACATACCTAAACGACGTTGTAGTATTTGCGCTACAGAAGAAAAGAAACTGACTACAATTGGTGTCGCCAGGAAAAAATAGAAGCTATTGTTGATAATAGCCACCCAACTGTATAAAGAGACAAGCAAATGACGGAAGACGCCACTTCGTCTGACGACAAATAACCTCAAAGTCTATTCATCTGTAACAAGATAACTAAAACCGTAAGTTTTAAATCAAGATTTCACGCAATACGTTTATTCTGCACATTTTTAAGCAGACTAAATCGGACTTTAAAGGCTTTAAGTTTGCTTGTTGGCGTTTCGGAGGGTTTGAAATTGATTGCAATACTAAAAAATACTTATTTACACGAAAATTGTTTGACTAACTGCCAAGTGTATTTACCTTTCACTTCCTGCGTGTAAAAGTAGTGCAACAATGGAGCGTTTAATTCCTTACAGTGATGAGTTAGAAAAAATGTAGAGGTACAAAACCAATAATAAATAACTTACTGCTTGGGGCGAAATTACAAAGTAGTACATGATATTTCGAAGAGATTATGTTGTCAGGCGATATGCAGTAAGGAACTAGATAGCATAAGCGCAATTATCACATCTGGAAACAGCACAAACATAAATTGGGAGAGTTTAAATACTTTTTAAAATACTAGTTCTGACAGGTTTAAGGATTTTCTTACGTTTTTAGCATATCACGAAGTTTTGGCTGTAACATAAGAAACGAAGACGATTGACGTAAATCCTACCGGAAATTAACCTGACAGCGAATAGACGACATAATTAATATTGGATACGCGATCGATTTTAGGTCTTATTGCCGCCAGCTGTACAACAAGTCATGCGACATTCAGACATAACAGAAGTAGATCAACAGATTAGCGACAAAAGAAAAAGCGTCTGTCGATCTTGTTTATATTTCAAAACTGGACGAGTTTAGACGTAACAAAGTTAAAGTGAGCAGTTCATCTACTGAACATTTAAATACATCAGATCAACGCAAGTAATGTATAAAAGCCAGTTACCAGCAAGCCGTTTACTTTTAGCACTAACCGTTTTAGGCAGAATCATTTTAATTTCTGGTTAGTGGCCTACGGTTTGAGTCGAACTGTGAGAAAAAAATAACTTGTGAGAGCACTCGAAATGGTTTTGTGTTTCGCATATTAGTGGTATTTGCAACTTCGCCAAACCTTTACCACAAAGCTGTCATTTTCAAACCAACACACAATATTATTTACGCATGGTTTTTTTACGCAGATTTCGTAATGCTTGATAATCATGCAGAAACTATTATTTTTTAGAATTCTTGTTTTTTCCAATTTTCAACAAATAAGTAAGTAAACGCGGGACAGTTTACTATCAAAGGACATACTCTGGAAGCAAGAACAACCAGTCACAATTTTCAAAGACGATTATTGTAGCGATGAATAACAATACTCGATGCACAACACAAGGAGGTTGTGAAAAGTACTTTACAAAAACACATTCCAAACTTAAAACCTCATCGAAAAGCAAAAGCGACATTGGCCGTGGTTCGGCATTTTACGAAGGTTCTCAACAGCCACACCTATGCAACGTCATGGGGAGTGCTGCATCGTCAACAAAATTGTTTTTATTGCGATTAAGCCGAAAAGTATTGATCACTCTCAGCGTTGTGCTGTGCTGTACCATGGCTACCGATGGGGAACCTCAGTTTAGCAGACGATATGGGCCACCGGTTCGGCGTCAATTTCAGTCTGACCTCAGTGCATTATTTAACGACAACAGGTCAAGCCCAACGGCGTCTGCAAAGGTAAGAAAGAAAGTCAATGCAAAACTTAATTTGTGAATATTTTGTTGTTATTAATATTGTTACGTATTAAGGAATATCTTGATAAATTTGGATGGGTGGAACCCCCGGATTGGACTGCTGTCTCACCCAGGTTTAACGAATCTATTCTCGAAGAAGAGTCTTTAGGAGGCTCAAACAAACCTAATAAAATGACACAAGAAGCGGACAATGAAACCAGGATAGAAGTTTTGGTGAAAGAACGTTTTAACGCTTTATCTCAACAGAAATTTGAAGAGGCGTTAAAAAATTTTCAACAATCGAATGGTTTAATTGTAACCGGCCTTTTAGACGAACCTACGATATTTGTCATGACTCAACCAAGGTACATATATACATATCAAACTTTTCACGGAGTAATATATAACAAAGTTGTTACGCAGATGTGGTGTACCTGACCAGACCGCTGTATCACCAACAAACACGTCTAACACTGTCATTAACGCAACGAGTTCTGAAAATGATGACATAATAAGTGGATTTTCTTCAGGAGATGAAGGCATGGCAATTACTAGTAATATATTAAATAAAAGTGACTCGAGAAAACGGAGGTCCATTGCCGACAACGAGATAGATTTCACGTATGAAGAGTATTATGACGAATACGGAGTGCCTATCATGTCGAATATACAAGAAGCAACGGAAAACACGAAAGCTGAAACTGTACTCGCTAATTTTGTGACCGAAGACGTTATTTCAGAGGCTGAATTATCACATTCTACCAGGTTAGCTAATAATTCGCATTGTTACGATTGTTATCAATTAAAACGGTTTTCAGTCCACCTTGGATAACGTTCGTGACTATTTAGTACCTGACTAATCTAGAGGTGAATTTCCAGTAATGTTTTGGTCAGTGCTAATGCGCATTCTACAGGTGGGTTTGGCAGGCACGGACATGTCGCACACTTGCATATGATTGGCAAAATTAAACCTTGGATCTGACTCACTGGTTTACTTGCCTGAAAAAAATTAGGTCGCAAGACAAAACAATGGTAAACTCAGTCAATTACGAAATGGTTTTAAAAAATGTGGCGGATACGTAATCCTGTTTATTTTAAAGTTTTTTAAAGTCAGTTACACCTGTTACACTTTTTTTTAGGGCGGAAAGCCTTGAGACTATACTGGAAGCTCTTCGAACAGAGAAAGTTGCCAAGAAGCAAACGCCGGTGGCGGAAAGACATCTTTTTCCCATTCCAGGACATTTTCCCCATGAACCAGGCCTTACATCACGCATAGTGATGAACGCAAGAGAAAGCAAGCGACGACGAAAAAAGCGTTCTTTGTTGTACACCATTTTTCAAAGAAATGGCTGGGGAATGGCTTTTACCAAAAAGACCATTACTTGGAGATTGGTAAGTGATTAGGACAACTAAAAATGATTAATTAAACACTTTATGCAGAAACGAACAACATTTAAAATGATAGGTAAAGGAATGGCCAACCATGAACCCGTCCATGAGTGCCAACGAAGTCTGGTTTACAGTAAAACTTGGATTTCGTATGTGGAGTGAAATTTTACCGAGGAACTTTTTGGAGGACAACACCTCACCAATCATTGACGTGGACATATTAATCGGATTTGGCTCAAGTGGGTTTCAGATAATATTTTAATAAGCATATCTTTATGTTTTCCTAACGCTAGTGTTATCTGGGCTGGCATATAACGTACGCTTCCCCACGCCAACGTTTACCTACGTTTTTCGGATAGCGGAATTCGCCCGCGGCTCACCATATCTATTATGCGAAGCATCGGTGTCCACACACCGCAAATGACCTGCTGTAGGGATGTACCGATTTAGGACTCCACTATTATTAGCAACGGAAGGCTTGTGTGTTTCCGTTGTCAATCATTGCCAATTTTGTGCAACAATTACAACTTCCCAGAAGCGGTCAAGAAGAAAACACTTCTCAACGCAATTATTAGTCTGGTATACTTCAAACAATAAAGTTACATTGATTGATAAGCCATTGCTCTTATACTAACCAGTGTATAACTATACCTAAACGGGTAATCTTCAGCACCGCAATGACCTAATTCTTGACAAAGTTTTACCTGTTTTGTGATAACCACGTTTTTGACAACTCAACGTTCACATTATTTTACCAGAAAGACACAATCGGTGCCCTGTCGAGTTTAGAAAAGGACCATTTATGCAGGAATATGCTCATGCTTGGCCACTTCCCAAGGCCGAAGTTCATTTTAATGATGCTCAGCCGTTTGTACCTGTTAGTTGGGAACCGGGAACACAACATGGTACTAGGCGGTCCGCACAATATCCAATAAGTTTGCTTAAGGTTTGCCAGAATGCTTGTTAAAATAAACAAAAATATTTATCCAACACCTTACTTGAATTTTAGGTAGCGATTCACGAAATTGGCCATACACTGGGTCTTCCCCACAGCGAAAATCGAGTTTCTGTAATGAACCCTTATTACAAGCCTTTTAAAAGCAAAGATGCGGTTGAACTTGGACCTTCGGATCGCCAAAGTATCAAACACATTTACGGTAATTTTTTTGTCGTTTTTTTTAAAAAACGTGATTTTGAAAAATGTAAATTTTCTTAAATCAGAAATGAGTTAGTCTTAAACAAAACTTTGTTTGTAACAAAATTAACTAGTAAATCTAGGTAATTTGTATGGCGTAGACAAATAATTCAGATCTACATTAGGAATTCAAATGAATAGGCCTAACGTAGCACATTATTATAAAGTCCTTAGTTTTTGAAAAGAAACTGTGTGCAAAAAAGGATGAGCACACAACTGCAATAATCTTTATTTCTTACGTCCCCTTGTAGGCGCAAATTATTTGGTGCTGTCTGTTTGGAAACTTTGGTCATTTTTAAAACGAAAATTTAGCATTGCGTAGGCTTACATAAACCGTCATTACAAACCGTGCCAACACAGGTACACACGATTCAAATAACTATAACGGGTGTAACTCGGTCCCGCTTGCGTGCGAACAAACCATACAGCATGTTTCCTGTATTTGAGAGACCAAGTAATATTCTGCGGAGGAGGAAAACACCCGTCTCACCTGTTGACAACTATCGTCAATCGCTGCACAGAAACTGACGGCGCACCAAAATTATAGCAATTTGATCAGCCACACCCACCGTTTATGTGTCGTCCGGGTCGACCGTCGATTAAATTATTCCATGCAAACTTACTTTGAAGTTCTACGTGTCATAAAGTAGGGGAAGAAACAGTCGCATTATGCTACAAATCGTTTATTCTTATTTCAGGGGCATGTGAAATTTCGTTTGATGCCGTTTTTGATTGGGTTCGGCAGGTTCGCACACTAGATGGCGTACTTCGTTGGAAATTTAACACCTACTTTTTTAGAAAGTCTTGGTACTGGCTTTATGATAACAGGTAAGTTTGATCGGATTTGTCCCTAGTGCGATGATTAATTTATATTGGACACCTTTTTTCTACGTAACCATCACAACCTGGTTTGCAGATCAAACCATCCTCGATACGGTGATCCAAAACTGATAAGCCAGTATTGGCCTGGTGTCATGGAACCATCCGCTCCACAGCACAAACTTGACGGAGTGGTTCACGTAAGAGAGTGGGGCACACCTCACGGTCCAACTTTCTTTTTCAAAGGTTGTTTGTATGTTTTGACCTAAATTAACCGTTTTTTGTCAAACATTTCATCTACCGTTTTCGTTACATATGTAAACTTTAACAAGATGTCTTTAGCATAGTTGCATATTGCATAATGTACAGCCATTTTACAAATATCTGATTTCGACAACGTTTAATGTACAGTCCTCGGTTAATTTTCGCAGGTGACACGTATATCGAATATGACAACAAGAACGATCGCGCAAAAATTTTTAACAAATTTGGACAGCGATATCCACGGAGAATCGCCGACGACTTCCCAGGGATTCCCCATCCTATTGATACAGTGTTTTACAAATGGGACGAAGGACTTCTCTACTTTTTTAAAGGAAATTACGTATGTACACAAAAAACACGTATTACAAACATAGCAAACAATAAATGTTTTAAGAATTTTTAACACGTTGAATATGAAAAAGTTTGTTAGCAAACTGGTTGGCTTTCTTTGGATATGTATAGCTAACTACGACTGATTTCTTAACTAGGTTTATAGATTTCGGTGGAGCAAAATGGCTCTAGAAGACATCCTATTAATTTCGGATGCCTTTCCTGGATGGGGAGGAGCCTTACCTTTACCTGGTAACATCGACAGCACATATTATTCTTACACCGAGCGGTCCTACTACTTCTTCAAAGGAATGTATTTCTGGAAAGTGGCTGGTCCGACAGAAAAGTATTTAAACATCGGGGTTGAGTTTAAACACAATGCGGTTGGCCCTAAACAAAAAATTTCCGATTACTGGAATGATTTGTGTGACGTCGAACCAACTGAACTAATAATGACCTTGCCATCTGGTTAGGAGTCATTTGCATCGAAGTACTTGACAGTCCGCGCCATTTATTTGCATCAAAAAAAATCTCCACGGTCGACATAGCTGATGTTCGAAAACCCTTTGTGGCTTATATTTTAGCGTGATTGATTGCTTGTGCTGTCCAACCAGTCTGGTGCAATATTCCTTGCCGTATCACTGGTGGAGGGTTGGTGTGAAGTTCAGAGAGCAATAATCCGGGCCCAATTTGTAAACGGCTAGCTTGCTGTATATATTATTGTGACAATAGCTAATCGCAAAATACGGCCAACTGATTCAATGGTTAACTTTTTCACTACCTCAGTGTTTCGCTATAAAGTTAACTTACCATTATTTAACCAATGCTTGTAAATGTACTGCTCATTAAAACGATGGCTAGAACCATCGAACACACATAGGCATACATTGTTAAAACACACTTTTATGTGTTGAAAGTCCGCCCTTTTTCGTGAAAATCCTTTTACGACGGTCGCGTTGTACGATTTGTATTTAGTACCGATGCACAATAAACTCGAAATCGATATGGCAGTGTAAACATTTTTTACAGCATTAAGGTAGGATAGTTAGTCGTAACTGCAGTTTCGTTTGGCCATTGCGAACCCTGCAGCCATATTTTCCTCATCACCTCGGACATTTCTAAGCCGGTTCGGTGCATCATTAGCAGTAATCATCGCCGTGGCGTCCCCTAAGATCGCTTTGCGAACATAAGCAGCGGATGGTTTGGTTGCAACAATTACTTGAACATCCTCGTGTTCAAATGAATTGGCCGTAGTTTCGCCAATGGCAACTATCTGCAAAACAAGGGACTTCGAGGAACTGAACCAACAACTTCACGCAGTGGCTTAAGCTTCGCGTTACAGACGAAGGGTACGAATTTGAAGAGTTCGAACCTCCTCGCTCAACGTAAAAGCTTACCTATAAACGACAAATACCCGTCAATAATTTAAATGACACAGGCAAATATCACCATTGCGTTTTGTACAGTGGGTATCTTACCTGCAAAATGGGATCCTGGGCAAAAAAATGTCGTTGACCATCCATTAAGTAATTTTAAATGGTCTCCGTACACCAAATTATACAAAGTAAGGTGCGTCCGCATCCCACATGTTCTACAGTACATACCGACTACACACCACGTGCAAGTGTAGGATACATACCTTTACTGTTGTCATTGAATCGCCGAGTATCTGCTTCCACACGTTAAAGGAAAATTTGTACCCCATTGGGCTAAAATAAACTATGAAGTGAGGAGATAGAAATTCTGAGTAATATTTCCGAATGTTTTCACCAACAAATGGATTCTCGGTGGAATCATACGCTTCTAATATCTCACAAAGTTGTCCTGTACGTAATACATTATAAAAAGTAAAGACAGAAGTTCGTTTTTAACCGTTTGTTTGGAACAAATAAAAAACACAGAAGCAGACAGTCGTACCATGATCACGTAAATACCGAGGAAGTGTTTCTCTTCGATTGTGACCACAAACAAATAAAAGTGGACAACCAACCTTCAGATAGTCTACAACGAAGAACATCTTTATTGTATTAAATGTTTAACCAACGATGCTAAATATTACCTTTCCTGGAAACAATGACCTGTGCAAGATTTTCAGCATTTCCGCTTTCTTTTCCATGTGTTACAAATCCAATCCTTTCAGCTAAAACCAAATGATTCGTGAGACATATATACTTTCACATACGTATCCTTTAGGAAACTATCAATACGTTTAAATAAGGCACACGTTTGGAGCTAATACCAAACCAGAAGTTCGCAGTTTACAGCTTTCCCTAAAACGTACCTATATTAGCAGTAGATTCTCCCACAACATAGCACGGTTTGTCTTTCCAGCTGCGAGGAACTGCTATTAAATCACTAAGAACAGCTTTAATAGCTTCCACCGCCCTCTTACTGGTCATAATGATTCCGCTGTATTTATCCGGTTGCCTGATCTATAAACATCAAGTATTATTTTACCTTGACCTTCGTGGATGACCAGAAAAAGTGGTTACCTTTTCATACAATTTCTCAGCGTTTGTAAAAGCAAATGATAAAACAGGAATTGAAACAACATGTGAAATATCACTTAGTGCATCGTGGTATGGATCTACAGGTAGGTCAGGTGAACGCATCATAACAACCTTCATTTTTGTGTTGAATGAAACTAATAGCCCTCGTCCGACCAAGTGACCTTGTAACCTGGATACTTTTCTTGCAGTTTTTTAGCAGTAATGTTATGGTCAGCTTTGCCAAAGCCAATCGAATAACCATAAACATGCAAAGTTTTTAATTTTCCGTCGTGTTTTATCCTCCCGCCGCCAGTTGCTTCTGTGCTGAAACCCAAAGCTTGAATTTGTGGAGCGGTTTGGTCGAACACGTCCGCGTGATACTCAGCGTCCACCAGACCACGAATAATAATCTTTTGAAGGTCACCGCACGATACTCTTATTTGAATATATTTGAAAGTGCCTTCGTCAATAGTAACATCCGGCACGCTATCTAACCTAGCATGGAAAGTCATTCTTGACCTAAAAAACAAAAGCAACTTTAAATAAACATTTGTAGCATAAAGATGACCACAAATCATTCAAACAATGGATGCATACATTTCTTTTCAGGATTATAAATGCGTAATGATTACCACTGCGTCATATGGTACAAGATAAATGTAACTAACAGTTTTAAGAAACACTGCTGCCTCAAAAATAGTAGGTAGGTGACGTTATCTTTATGTTACCATTTTACATAAACTGAAAGCACTTTGATAACATTTTCCGCATATAGCATTACCCTTTATTAGATTTGACATATATTCGATAGCTCATTATATTGGGTTTCAAATGTCGTTGGCATTTTTAGACAGAAGTTTTTCTACAGGCATAAACACATGCAATTGGTTATTGGTAGTGGTGTTAGTATGGGGTGACGAGTTTCAGCACAAAATATCTATACCTTTTAATATCCAACCTAATCATTTCTAACATCATAATAATGTTAATATCTATGTCAAAAGCATGATTTTAACCCTACAGCCACACTGACCAATAGGCTGACCAGTAACCTTGACAGAGCCGCAGCAAACTGGACATCCAACACTGAACGAGCTTTTCCAACATGGTTTCAGTTTGGGGCTATACATTTAACAACTAAGCATTTAAACAAGTATTTAGGACTGTAAGGATAATTGGTTGGTCGATCAAGCTCAACGTTTAAACAACCACTAGGAAGCATCCTATATACCCAAGTTTTGAATTTCAATACATTTGGACTAAGGTATGTGAAAAACTGAATGAATCCAAATCAAAGTCACAGAAGACTAAATATACTTTCAGTGTATCAACAATTAAAATAGGAAATTTAACTGTGATATAGTTCATTAAACATTGTTGCTTTAGGATTTACGTTTTGGGGGCCTGTGGGTGAATCGATGGGGAAAAACAGAGTGAAAACAATGTGTCCCAATAATTTTAAAAATATGATCATATCACATGATTATTACGACAACAATATAACATATTTGTTAACAATATACATTAAATCACATTGTAAACAGGGAAAATTCATGCAAAATATTGTGGACAATTTTTTTGTCAAATTCTATAACAGTTCGAAATGGTATTTCGGAAATGTCCTCAACTTCGATGCGGTGAAGTATAGTGACTATTTCTGCAGACCGGTGTTTCGTTTCAGAATAGGAAGAATTTTTGATGATGCTTAAAAGCAAATCTAGGCACTCAGTTCGAAGCTGAAATGCAAAAATTGTCATGCTATTAGGTGGCATTAATTTGTTAGATACTCTTCTAAAACATCTTTTAGGCGAACCATTGCAGTCCACCATGAAAATAATTTATAAGGTCAACTAAAATTTGTTAAATGCTATTAATATCATGTCCTGAGCTTTAGTGTGGTATAACAAAACAGGTCCCAAATGCCATTCTGGCTATCAAAATAAAAAACGCACTGCTGCACAAAGCTAATCACCTATTAACATTTATAGTATTTTTACTAAATTTACTAAAAATGGCAAGATTTCCCAAAGTTGCAATCCCAGTTGCATTATGACTTATTATAAAAATGAATAGTGTTGTAGAATTCCTATACAATTGATCCCACGAACAAATTGTCATTACTTGGATGCATAAATCTAGAGATGTGGTCAATAGGCGATCTCAATATTTTCATTGCACATAGAATACGGTCCCCTTAAATCCACATACACTATTTTTTTGGTTACAATGCATGTATATTTGCTACCCTTATTCAAAGGGGTAAAAAAGTGAAAAATGATTGAATCCAACCTAAAATCACAAAATACTTTGCATTATAACAACTAATAAAATAAAAAAAACTTCCAAATGACTTACTTTGTTGTATATTGCTGTTTTAAAAGTTTTAGGTTTTGGAGGCTTGTTGGTCAACAAATGGGTGAACTGGTTTTAAGATTTGTGAGTAAACAACTTCAGAATACTCTACCATGTGTGAAAATTGACCAAAACATGGGAACAAAATCGCATCAAACAAAACAAAAAACAAAGTGAAAACAATGTGTCCTTGTCATGGAATGGGACCCATAATTACAATAACTTTTTGTCTCATTAAAAGAAGGAACATGTCTCTAGCATAGGACAATAATTTCTGGGCGGTATGCAACCTCACCAAAAATATCTGAGTTTATTTGCAAAAAAGCAACATTTTTGAGATGTCAGGGCATCCACTAGAGTAAGGTAAAATTTAAAATGACCAAAAAACACTCCATTTTAAAACTAACCTGAGAGCCAGCAGATAAATCTGCAATATTTCTTGTTAATATATCAATAAGAACCAGTAAATCATTGGTGTAGAGAAATGAGCTGGCTGTCTCTTTAAGAGAAAAAATGTCTTGCAAAAACTTTAACACTGAATTTGGTGGTGGAGAAGTATTTATCCAATCCCCCTCCTCATTTACTTTTACTGGATCCTCTGCAAAAAAACTATCTGTCAACTACATGATCTGTTAGATGCTAAAATAATTATATATTAGCCAACCTCCTCTATTGCAGAGAAGCATAACTTTTTCACTCAAAGTTGTGCATGTTTTTTTTTTGACTGATTGCATCACCAAATTTTCAGAGGGTACTGAAAGCAAAATAAATGCAATATTATGGCATAGAATCAACTTTCCAGACTACAGTATAGCTCTTTTTTAAATAACTAGAAGGGTGGCTTACCATATATAGACATTCTATTATACACTATTACCCAATATTAAAAGATGACATATTTCCCACATTATATTACCTTGGGTCTTAGTTACCAGCGCTATTTATGACATGATTGTTTCTGCTGGCAGAAATGCATGGGTCCCCACACATGCAAAGTTCTACATATTGCGTTTTTCTGAAAACATGCCCAGGCTATAGATGTAAACAAAGCATTCAGCGCACCACAAAAACATGTGTCACAAACTGTCCACCAAACATTTCATGGCAAAACGACATGGACAAGCTCGGGGTAGAAAAAAACGAAGAAAAAAACAAAAAACAAACCGAGTGAAAACAATATGTGTCCCCTTCAGGAAAGGAACCCATAATAAAAGTTGAGGCAAACCACATCAAGGACAGAAAAACAACATCAACATAAAGATTCTCGCCATGTACAAAATTATGACTGATCAAGCAAATGTAGAAAAATGGAAGGGTGGCTTTTATCATATTGCCATTTTATGAACACTACAACCGAATGTAAAAAAGATAAGCATTTAAAACATTGTTATAAATTCAGTCCCATTGTTGCCCAAGCTTTTTATGTTGTTGTTTCTGCAAGCAGACACACATGGCTTATCATGCCAAGATTGTAAGGTATTGGTATTTATGGTGAAACAAAGCAATCGGTGCACTGCATGGCGAAACCACTACTGCTTTAAAGTTACCCAGCTAAGGGCACATGCTTATGACTCCAACTACAATCTGTTTTTTTACAGGGTTCGAACCTGGGACAATCCCAAGTAAGNGACAAACAACATCTTCATAGATCGTTTTATTTTAAAAAAAACCTAGAAACATGCAGTAAAAGAACATGATGAGGTAGTTTACTGCAAATCAAACAGGAGGTGCAGGATGAAAGAATATTTCTGTGCAAAATGAAAGCAGTGCTGGTGGCATAAACCAAAGCCAAGCCTATTTACAGGCATATCCTGCTTTTACATTTTAAGATGCACATCTATAATTCTTTCTTTTCGAATAACAGTTTCATTCAGTTATTTACTTTCTACTTTATAAGGTCCCATCCCCCTTTTTCCTTCTTTAATCAGAATCTTTTAATTGGTAGTGTTGTTTTTAAGATTCTGAACAAAACAAATATTAAAAACTAGAGAGGTGGCGTTCTCGATATTTTCATTCCATATACACTACCACCTCAAAATGATGTTCTCCACATATACCCCTTTCTTTGTTACATTGGATATATTCTCAATACCCACATTACATTGGGTCCCTAATTCCCTTCGCATTTTATAACATGATTGAGCTGCTAGCATAAACATATGGGTCCCCACACACATGCAATTACTGAATAGTAGTGATTTTTTTTTAGAACGTGATTGGTTTAAAAATCAGTTTTACAAATTTAAACAAAAAGTAAAGATTTCCACTTATAATTTAACTAAATCATTTCCTACATGATGTCAATTTCAATCTCAATGTGAAAAGCATGAATTAAACCCCACAGTTACACTAACCAATAACTTGACCTGCATTGACCTTTAGCCGAGCCGTAGCAAAATGTACAAACAACCCTTTGCAACGCGGTTTCAGCAACACGCTTTAAATCCAACAACAACATTGCGCTTTTTGTCCAACCAAATATAAGCTTATATGCTACTGTGCAAGAGGAAGGGGACCCATAATTACCATTTAAAATCCAACCAAATTGTTTCTAACACCATCTCAGTTGCAATCTCAAAAGCATGATTTAAACCTAATAATTGCACTAATAGATACATTGACCTGCAGTAACCTTTAGTGTAAACACTTTGCATTGAACCAACTATCAAAATAATAAACTTCTAGGTGACTTACTTTATTAAATTTTGCCGTATTATATATTATATTTTTCGGGATTGTAGGAAAACTAATTAGTCAACTGGGGAAAAAGTGCATGACATCAGATCACCATTTACCAGAAATCTGAACAACTTTTTCTTGACAAAATAGTTGGAACGAAATGACATTAGACAGAAAAAAATTAAAGAAGGAACAGAGTGAAAACACTTTGGGAAAACAAACACTCACATTAACTCATTTGCATGCTATTAAAACAGTTGGGAATAAAATTGAAACAAACTAGAGAGGTGGTATTCTCCACATTGTCATTCCACATACACTACTAGCTCAAAAGGATGTTCTCAACATGTACCTATTTCTTTATTACATTGGATGTATATTCAATACCTGCATTACATTGGGTCCCTAATTCCCTTGGCTTTTTATAGCATGATTGTTTCTGCTAGCATAAACATATGGGTCCCCACACACATGCAATTACTAAATGGTAGTGATGTTTTTAGGACATGGTCAGATTAAAAATCAGTTTTACAAATTTAAACAAACCGTAAAGATTTCCATTTATAATCTAACTAAATCATTTCTCAATGTCAAAAGCATGATTTAAACCCCACAGTCACACTAGCCAATAGTTTTGACCTTACACTGATCTTTGGCCGAGCAGCAGCAAACTGTAATGACCCTTACCAACACGGTTTCAGCAACGCGCTGTAAATCCAACAATGTGCTTGTTGACCAACCAAATATAAGCTTATATGCTACTGTACAAGAGAGTGCAACTGTAAATGAGAGCAAAGTTATTGTAACGTGTTATCGTTACAGTGTTATTTAGCAAATGCATCTCGGTTAACACTACGCAATCATGTAAAGCAGCAGTGTAGTATCAACAGCTGGGATTCGTCTGTCATAAAAAATGATAATCTCTTTATACATGTTAGGAGGTGTTGCAAGTACGATACATACAACTACAAAGTAATACTAACCATACGGCAACGAAATGGCAGAACTAAAAATTAAAAATGAACAAATAAATTGTTGTACGGCACTGTCTTCTACATCGCAAAAACAACAAACATATTGAGGTCATCACTGCCTAATTGTAATCATCAAACGCCAGTCTTGCTGCACTGAATAAACGCATGTTTATGTGTGAAGTAACAGCTTGTTACCAACCGCAGAGCACAGCAACGCTCATGTTGTAAACTCGTCAATCACTCCCTAGCATCAGGTAGTTTTGCATTTGGGACAAATCAGACAGCGCTTAAAGGTAAAAAATGGGTAAATCCAAATTAAAGTCACAAAATACTAATATTTATAAAATACTTTGCATTGCATCAACCATTAAAATAGGAATCTTCTAGGTAACTTACTTTGTCAAATATTGCAGTTTTAAACATTTCACATTTTGGAGGCAAGAGGGTGAACCGGTGGGTGAACCGATGGGTGAACTTGGGTAAAACGTTGTCAGTACACAACTTTAGATAACCATCTATCATGAGTGAAAATTTGAAAAAATTTGAACAACTCCTTCTTGACCAAAACATGGGAACATACTTGCATTAGACAGAAAAAAATAAAAAATAAACAGAGTAAAAACAATATGTGTCCTCTTCATGGAAGGGGACTCATAACAACTAATGAATTATTTGAATACAATTTGAATTGTTGACCTTCAAAACATATATTTCATAAATATAAATAAGTCAATCAATTTATTTGAGCAGTTATCAAATTTGGGAATCTTTTGTCCTTTTATTCAAGTTGATGCACTCAAAAACCACATAACTATTAATGATTACAAATACAGCACAGGGTATTTAAATGTAGACTATGTGTATGTGACAGTTTGTCTGCCCAGAACTATAATAGATTTAAGTGTCTTTGCATTATTTTAACTCACCTGTAGTAGTTTCATTCGTAAAGAGGGTCTAGTTTCCATTTGGTAATATGTTGCAAGTGTGACAATAGCAGCAAATTCATCCAAAGACACTATCCGTACACAATCTTCTTTACTAGACTCAGTCTTAAAACAGACAAATATTTGTTGAATAAATACGAAACTAGGAAAGCATAAACCTCTGGGTTCTCATGCAATTTCTGAATAGTAGTAATGTTTTTAGGAAATGATCAGGTAAAGAATCAGCATGAAAATTTAAACAAAAGGAAAAGATTTCCATTCATAATCTAACCAAACTATTTCTTACATCATACATAAAATATTGCACCATAATGACATGTTATACAAACTGTCTAAATTTCATCCAATTCGGAGATTGTTCAACTATTTGCCCCATTTTAGGGGGCTAGTGGGGTAACTGCTGGGGCTATAGGGTAAAACACATCAAATATTGCACCACAATGACATGTTATGCAAACTGTCCAAATTTCATCCAATTCGGGGATTGTTTAACTATTTTGCCCCATTTTAGGGGGCTAGTGGGGTAACCGCTGGGGCTATGGGGAAGCCATAATTATTTCATAAATGACAGAATTGATACTTATAACTAACTATGACCCAACCTACAAAGTTCAAAAGGCTAGTAAGTTAACTGCCAGGGGTATAGGGTAAAACGAAGCAACAAATCCACAAAAATAACATGGTATACAAACTGTGTATATGTCTTCTAATTCAGACATTTTTTAAAGGGTGGCTTTTTCCATATTGCCATTCCAAAAACACTATCACTCACTTTATAAGGGACATATGTAGACTGCATTATTTGGGTCTATGAGGTCGAACAAAGAAATCGATACACCATGGCATGGGCGCAACTAGGGGGTAAGTTTGTCGGTATGCCAAGTCCCTTTCCATCTGTGGCATGTAACTTCAAAACTGAATATTTGGGGTTAAACAGGTGAAGAATGGGTGAATCTAACCTAAAGTCACTAAGTCCTTTGAAATACATTGCATTGTATTAACTAGCAAAGTGGGAAACTTCTAGGTTACTTACTTTATAAAATATTGTTGTTTTAAAAAGCTTTGGGAGCCTGTGGGTCAATCAATGGGTGAACAGGTGCAAAAAGTTGTCATTTACATTTTTTCCCATCTATCATGTGTGAAAATTTGAAATAGCTGATGACTCCTTCTTGACCAAAATGTGTAAACAAACTCGTGTTAGACAGAAAAAACAGAGTGAAAAACCCATCATTAAGCATTTTAAACTTACTTGGCTTAATATTTCTATCCTAAATAGGAATGAAAATATCCTATTTTTAGGGCATAAAAAGAGTGTAAAATAGGTAAACCAAGCCATAACTCTTTGACAAGTGGCCAACATCCAAATTTCCAACGTTAGACAGAAAAAAAAAGTAAAAACAAAAGCAACACATAACAACTTGATTTAGGAAACCGTTGTGCTTGTAAAAACTTGAAATTTTATAAACAGTAAATATATTTTATCATTACTGCTTTTTTGAAACATTTTAGTATTTGACTTGTGTTTTGACACTTATACCCATATTAATTTAAACTTATTTAATTAAAAACATACCAGTAAGCGTAAAATATCATTCAATATGTTAGAAATTTTTAATTCATCATCATCAATGGCCCAGTTTCTCTGCTGTGCATCATCTTTTATTTCAGCAAGGTTTGCAAAAGCCAAGCCCAATAATTCCATATCAGGATCATTTGAATTCTAGAAATAAACTGAAATGGTGTCATTTGTCACTATATTCCACCACCACAGTAGTTTCAACAAGGGGTTTGTTGTCCAATTTCCAATACACTGTGAGAAACTAGAGAAGTGATGTTTTTCATGTTGCTGATATTTTCTGCCATATATTTTCACATTATATCCCAAATTTTCATGGCATTTGTTAAGATAATTGTGTCTGCAAGCATAAACGTGTTGGTCGCCGTACACATGTATTTGCTAATCGGTAGTGTTGTTAATAGGGCATAGTCAGTTTAGGATTTGAAATTTAAAAATTAAACAAAAAGTACAGAATACCTTTTAGAATCCAACCAAATCATTTTTAACACCATGTTAATTACAATATGTGTGTTAAAAAAATGTTTTAAACCCTATACCTACACCAACAGATACGTTGAATTGCAGTAACCTTTGGCTGAGATGCAGCAATCCGGTCTACACACTTTAAACAACCTTTTCCAATGCAGTTATCAATGTTATTGCAGTTAACTACCATAGAAGAAAGCATAGATATTGGTACTTTTTCAGGGTGATATAGCAAACATATTTTGGTTACCTATAAAACAAGCACAGCCTAATTTTTACAAGCAAAAAACTACCCTGTTGTCACAAGTAAACATCTTCTTTATAGGTGAATCAGTGAGCTCATACCAACTGTTGCACTGTATCAGTCATAAAACACTTTGTTTTTAGTGCTATTATGCATTCAGTGCATAATTCTTTACGGTGTTGTGCAAGACCTAAGAAGCAGCCTTTCTGTAATGATTTTAAATTTCAACTGATTGGCCCAATAGTTTTAACCTTTATGGCCTGTGAGTAGGAAAACCCTTTTGCGAGCATAAAGGGGCCACAAAATAAGTAAACTGAACTAAAACTCAAAAAATACATTCAAGTGCTTGACTTGTACCAACCATCCAAAAATATATAGGTTATTCACATTGATATGTAAAGAGCAGTGATATATACATTGCAAATTTTACATTTTAGAGTCCTGTGGTCAATAGGCAAGCAGGGATAACAACATAACTTCAGCTGTCTTTCTGTTACGATGAAATTTGAAGAAATTCAGATGACTGTTTGTGGACCAAAACGTATAAACAAACTCATGCTAGACAGAAGAAAAAACAGTGAAAACAATATGTGCCCCTTCGTGAGGTGGGACCCAAAATTAACAACTTGGGGACCTGTGGGCCAACTATTAGGTAAAATTGGGGTACAAAAAAAAAACTGTCAGTGCACAACCTCTTATCTATCAGGTGTAAAAATTTGAAGAAATTTTGGCAACTTTTTCCTAACCAAAACCTGTAAATGAACCTGCTGTTGTATAGTGAAATGAAAACAAACAATGAGAGTTCTCCAAACACAAATTTTAAACACAAGTTCACACTTGTTCAATAAAGCTATCTTACCTCCTGTTTTGGTAAGGTTTGTACAATTTTGTTCATGACTTTTGACAAAGAAGGAACAGAATTTCCAATTAAATCAATACAGGATTCTAAGAGATCTCTGTATTCAACAAAAAAACTTTATAACACCACTGAGAAGGTGATGTAAAAATATACTTGCGCATTAAACCTTGATCTTGCAAGTGACATATTGGAGTGATACTGAGTCAGTTCAAGCAGATCTGAACCCAGGGACAATGGAACATCTTCAATATTGTGGGACAATACTGATGCTGCATAGTTGGATTTCTCTGCAGTTGTCATGCTGGCATTTATCTTTTCTGATTGAAAAGGGGGTAGGGGAGCTTCGGCTAAGTAATATAAACTATTAGGGATTAGCTAAACATACCTTTATTTATTTATTTAGGTACAAACTACATAGTAATGATCTATACTGACCATACAGTGGCAAAATGCAGGAATAAAATTAAAAATGAACTACAAGGGTGGTGCTCACCATATTGCCATTCCACATACACTATTACCCCATNTTTAAACAACCCACGAGAAGCACCCTATATATGTACATTTTAAGTTTCAACACATTTGAATTAGTATGTCTGAAGTAATGGGCATGTCAACAAAAAACTGAATATGTGGGGTTAAAAAGGTAAAAAATAGGTGAATTCAAACTAAAGTCACAAAATACTTAAAAATATTTTGTACTGCATCAACCATCAAAATAGGAAACTTCTAGGTAACTTACTTTGTTGAATATTGCCGTTTTAAAAATTTTACGTTTTGGGGGCCTGTGGGTGAACCGATGGGAGTAAAAGGCGGTCAGTGCACAACTTTAGATATCCATCTATCATGTGTGAAAGTTTAAAAAATTTAAGAACTCTTTTTTGACCAGAAGTGGGAACAAACTCATGGAAACAAAAAACTAAATATTTGGCATTAAAAACATAAAAATGGGTGAATTTAATCAAAAGCATAAAAATCATTCAAGATACTATAGCGCCCCTGCGACTTTTGTCACGTGTTTATGAGCACATGAAACAAGCGAAGTGCGTCTATTGCCTTTTTCGTGTTGCCTGCGCCCTCTCTTGTAGTTTTCAGCTTGCGGGTCATTCTATTATTTCGCGTGTGAAATAAACAGCCGCTACAATACTTTGCATTCTATCAACTAATAAAATAAGAAACTTCTATGTGACTTATTTTGTTAAATATAGCCGTTTTAAACATAATATGATTTGGGGACCTGTGGGTAAACTTGGGTAAAAAATTGTCGGTGCACAACTTCAGATGCCCATCTATCATATGTGAAAATGTAAACAACCTTCTTGACCAAAAAAAACTCGCATTAAACACAAAATAAGAGTAAAAACAAAATGTGTCCCAATAGTATAAAAGGGGCCTATAAAAGTGCTGTGTTGCACTGTTTTCTACATCGCAAAAAACACACATATATATGTATATATTGAGGTTACCGCTGCGCAATTATAGCTTGAATTTAAGACAGCGCTGTACAAAATAAAAGCCTGTTTGTGTGCAAAGTAGCAGCCTGCTACCAACTGCTGAGAGTCACACCACTTGGGTGGTAAACTTGTTAATGATTCCCTTCACATACTTTGTACCAACAAATCAATTGACATGTGCATTTATTATGTTTAAAAATTTGAACAAAAGAGTGAACAAAATGTGTGTCAGAACAGGTAACATGTTATTTTTTGATAAGACTGTCCTCATACACACCTTTACTACTGCAAGTTGGTGGAGGTGGAGGGGGAGCTTTCCTTTTAAAAGAGTCTTTTTTATCACCATGGGTGATAGCAATAATACTTTGCTTGTGCTTCGTTAATTTTCTGATGAAAAAAAACATATGTCAACATTGCAACTGTTTTGTATGTCAGGGTAACACACATCCAAAAAACACAAAAAAACTTACTCTAATATTAACTTTTCCTCATTTGTAAGTTGACCTCCTTTGCTTGATGATTTAACAGCAGCAATTGCTCGGTTCACAGACAAAAGAACAGCAGTTTCTGAATTCTTCTGGTAAAAATGTTTTTGTTTGTATATTAGGGTGGTTTTCCTTGTAAGTATGTTGTTTAATATTGTTTGTAGTATTCACCATCACATCAGTGCCTCATGGTTTGTTACGCAACGCAGCAGCTGTTGCAGCATAATGGCAAAAATCGGCATTGTTAGGTAATAGCATATCATTTTATACCAGCAGGCTGGTTGTTATAGACCAGGGTACTCTTGTTTAATGGAAGAGTCACTTGCGGCAAACCACAAACACCAGGGAGCAGCAAAATCAGTTTGGACAGTGTTACAGATACAATTAACAACAGTTATAGAAACAACACAAACACAATATTTATCAATATTAGGTTTTGTTTGAATCTTTGCAGTTGTCACACTGCAATGTTACAACACTATTGGTATAACATTGATACATGGAACAAACTTCTAATACTAGAAGGGTGACATTCACCATATTGCCATTCCATATACACTATTACCCCATCCAAAAATGCACATATATTCACCATGTCATTTCATATTGGGTCCCATAGTTACTTAGGCTTTTTACAACACGATTGTTTCTTTAGGCAGAAACGCATGGTTCCCCACAAATGGAAATCAATTATTGCACCACAATGACACGTTAAACAAACTGTCCAAATTTCATCCAATTCGAAGATTGTTTAACAATTTGACCCAATTTAGGGGGCTAACGGGGGAACCATTGGGGCTATGAGGTCAAACAAAACTGATGACACAACTCCACCATATCTACCAGCTGTAACAGTTTCATCCAAATCTGCCAAAGCATTTAAAGAAATGGCACCAAAAATGTTACACGCACTGCACATTTATGTCATTCTTCCAACATCATCTCATGAAGCTAAACAGCATATTTACACAGGGACAACCACGGCTAGACCAACTGACAATGGTGTCTGTATATTGTGAATTGGCTAGCACATTGGATGCTGCCCTAATAAACATTTTAGGTGTCACCCCAAATTAAAGATTTTCACAATAAACCACCGCAAGAAGAAACAAATTAAAAAAAAACGAGTAAAACCAAAATTTGTCCCTTTCAGGAAGGGACTGTAATTAAAGTGTTGGCACTACAACAAGTGACATGAAACGGAATTCATGCCATTTGCCTCACAGAACAGCTGCACAAAACAACTTTTGCACAAGCATCTTATTACGCCAAAATTACGGATGTTCAAAGTAGAACAACTGGCTAATCTAGAATAGTTGTTTCGAATCCAGAATATTAAATTAAAGTCTTGTTGTGCCTTAGTACACGGTAAATGGTCCCATTATCATAATAAAAACTTCTAGCTGACTTACTTGATTCAAAATTACTGTTTTAATTATTTATGTTTTTAAGGGCTCAACTGAAATCGGTTACAGCACACAACTTAATTCATGTACACAAATTAATCATTTATGATGTGTACAAATTAAAAACTAGAGAGGTGGCGTTCTCGATATTTTCATTTCATATACACTCCACCTCAAAATGTTCTCCACATATACCCTTTTCTTTGTTACATTGGATATATTCTCAATAGCCACGTTATATTGGGTCCCTAA
>QXVZ01030321.1:0-11191 GCA_008931825.1 Phallusia fumigata
GATGTCATGAGTGCCGATATATTTCTTGCTGCTAAAATCGGGGATATTGAATGGTTAACCCAGAGTTTAACCAGTCCAAGTCATGCCTGCCGATATGATAAAAGTGGCTATGCACCAATACATTGGGCCGCTGTCAATGGGAGGCTAAACTGTCTTAGGGCTTTGATTGAGAAATACCAAGTAGACGCTAACCTTCCAACAGTGGGCGGCTGGTATGCTTTACACCTGTGTATCAACAAAAACAATGGTGACAGAGCATTGCAGTGTGCAAAATACTTAGTAAAATGTGGTGCTGATGTTACATATACAACCAGTCAAGAAAACATCTCTGTTCTCCACCAAGCTGCTAGTGCAGGTCTTTTAGATTGCCTGGAGTTCTTGCTGGACTTTGAGACCCCTCTGCATGAGTGTAACAGTGATGGTCATACAGCATATGATGTGGCAAAATTATGGGGAAATAGGGCATGTGCTAGATTTATTCTAAATGCTATTTGGAAGCAAGACAAGCTGGATGAGCACAGTGAAGCTAAGAAATTAAAACTTTTGCGTAGCCGTGTTTGCCAGTTGCAAAAGACTGCAGTTCACCAGCTACAAAATGAAAGGGACTTCTTCAGTGACATCACCTTTGATAATTGGATGGAAGACAAGGGTTATTTTGATTACCCTTTGAAAAGTATAAAAGTAGGTAATTCTGTGGATGGTTTGTACAAGAGGCTTGGTGCAAATGGATGCATTGATGACTGTGCAAAGAAAATGGAGAGGCTATCCCACCAGTTTATTAATAAAAAACGTAGTCATAGAGACAAAAGAGGGTCAATGTATCCTGCTAAGTCAAAAGTTGATGGCGTAAAAAGAAGATTTCATTCAAAAAACAAAAAGGAGTTCCCTTTAAAGCCAATTGCATCTGCAACAAGTGATCGCCTACCCATGAGGAAAACATGGAATTACAGTACCAATGTAAACTCATTGCCCAGTACCAACATTAAACAACCAGTCCTGCTCTCACTTGGGGTAAATCCAGATGAGGAGCAGCATAAACTATTACCCTTGAATGCAAATCTTCCTGTTCGTGTAGAAAAAGCATCAAGNGTACCAACATTAAACAACCAGTCCTGCTCTCACTTGGGGTAAATCCAGATGAGGAGCAGCATAAACTATTACCCTTGAATGCAAATCTTCCTGTTCGTGTAGAAAAAGCATCAAGTGGGCTTCCTACTGTAAAATTAATGCTCCCTGGTGGAGAAGTTCAAAATGATGCAGTCGCAATTCCAAGACTCCCCCCTTCCATAGTATGGAGGGCTTTATCAAGACCAGATAAAGACAGATTTCAAGCACCTGCAGGTTTCAAACCAGTGCACATTGCAGATGTTCACCATAAGCGTAAAGTAGAAAATCCACCATATGAAGAAATCGCTCACCATCTTGCAGTTACATTGAAGATTGATGATAAAAGTTCGGTTTCTTCTAAAATACCTTCTGAGTTAAATTCTAGTAACTAAACTTGGCAATAAAAATGGTGTTTCTAATTGTATTTTTAAAAATAGAAGTGATATTACCTTTTAAGTATTTTATTTTAAAAATGCAGCAGACTTATTAAACACAACAACATTGTGTTTACATTCCAAATCATAACAGAATATTATTTAATTTACTGTACTACTGATTTTAAAAAGGTTTGGTGCTAATCCAAACCAGTGTAGCTTTGCCCAGCTATTGTGATGATTGTCCGGTGTTAGTAAGTATCAGGTGGTAGTAGTTATGGTTGTGTCTTTAAAACATGTGTCTTCAAAAGTTCTTAAGTTTGTTTTGTTACCGTAAACACTGTGTTGCATTAAAAATGGCTGTGGCAACTGATCTGTTTGTGGTGTATATCGATGAAAACGCCTAAATTACAATGTTTTTGGTATAGACAGCCCAAAAATCCATACAACAGTGGACAGTTGTTGCATAACAATGCCCTTAGGTTCGATAATAAGGAACCTTTTTTCGTCTGTCAAGTAATTTTTAATGCAAAATGGCAGACAGACAAAATGTTACGAGACGTAAAGGAAGAACTATCGTTCACCGTTTCATCAGAAGTAAGCCGGGCGAGTATTATGGAATCAAATTTGTCTGTGGTGCAGTGTTTGGAGTGCTAGTTGGACACGGTAATTAAGTACAGCTTTTCTAGGCTAACAAATACGTTCAGTGGGAAAACAGTCTCTCTGCTGTACTTTTGAACTAAGATTGAGTACAGCTTACGTTTAAAATTCAAATAGTGTGAGTTACTGGATTTTGTTTAGAAATATATATTTATAAGGCCGCAGCGTGCCCCCAAAAAGTGCAACAAAATGTATTTTGCAGCTTACTACAACTTCACTTTTTCTGGGGCCTTTGCACCAAGCGAAATTTGGTTAGGTGACATTGTTTATTACACAATGGTCATCCTTGCTGGATTTGGCTGTGCTGTGTCGGTACAATGCAGATGTATAGCTGTACTATGCGTGCCAGCAATGGTGGGCAGAACTGGACGAGGTGTACTACAAGCCTTGTTGGCTACATGGATATTGGCAGGTAAGGTTTGTGTAGGAATATCTTAGTATGTTAGTAGACTACATTGTAAAGGACAGCGTTTGTTAAAAATTGTTAGTGTGAGGAATTACAGCATGTTTTTAATGGGATATTTTTTCTGTGTCGGTAAGTGTAGCCACAGCATTGGTATTAGCATGTGACATGCACAAAGAAAAACCAAAGTCAAAACGTGCTTGTGTAAAGATAGTGACCTTCCGCCATTGGCCATTTTTTGTTTATTTTGTAAACAGCATGAAAGTAAATTTCGGATAATTAATGGTTGCTATAGTTTGTCTGCCACATTGCCTAACCTATAAACTCCAATGTTCTGATTGCTATTAGAACTTGTGGTAGGTGCGCTACTCGTAAAAAATATGCCGTTTTGACATTAACATTTTAGGGAACAAAAAGGACAAACTTAGGGACCTTGTTTGCAATGTTAGCGCTGCAATGCGAATGTAAGTACATTGCCTTATCAAAAACCACTTTTGCACCAATTGTTTTTCTCCAAAGGACCGATTTCCAACATAATGTACCACAGTGGTGAAGTGGTTCACAGCATGACTTGCGTTTCCCGCATGCAGAGCCAACAGATGGGAAAACTCATGCATCTTTTACATGCACCGGTGACTGCAGGCCTAAAACAAGTTGTGGTACGTTGAAGGGCACATTTGTGAATAAACTAAAAATAATATCCGATTGATCTTCTTACAAAATCTTTGACGAAACTCAGGGCAAAACGCCAAAGGCGTTCACAAAAACGTAAAATTCTCTTCGTAGATTTAATGACAAAAATGTTACGTGTAAGGTTGGCTTACCGTTCGTGTACATTTTAGTATTCGTAACACAGCTTAAGCTTTTGGTAAACAACCACGCGACCAGCTATGACACTTTTATTAAACGATTAAAGGGTTTGTTTTGCCAGGACGATGCAGAGACTATGAACGAGACGGAAGAAGCCATGGACGAGAATTTGAACGAAATGAAACAGGAATTGTGGAGCAAGGAACTTCACGAAGATAGCGATCGGTTTGAAGAGGATAAGGACATTGCCGGCAAACTACGAACGGACGCTGTGAGGCGTTGCACAGGTGACTACAAGACCTCTGTACCAACTTACTTATGTATTTTACAAGGAAATCTAGAGAGGCGTGCACTGCAGCATTGCATTTGTTCAACAGACAGACTTTTTTCTAAGGCATGTTATTGGAAGACTATGACAGATTATTAGATTGGTTTTTGGCATCGCAGTCACCAGTAGGAGTTTATGTGTTTTTATTTTGCCTAATCTTGACCGAATCCACATTTTTCTACGCCAGTGGTTCCCAACCCAAACCAGCTCGCGACCCATGACAACTTTTTTCGGGGACCGCTATAATATCTAAAAACGGACTAAAATATGAGTTTTTTACATGGATGATTTTTTATGCTCTGACAGTGAGCAGTTTTGATTATGTATTTATATTTAAAGGTGCATTCACAAGAATTACCGACTTTGTAACTGTTAAATCCGTTTGATAACGTTTGAAAATGAAATGTTTTGCGACTGGGTGGTTATATGGGGACGCCGCTTTGCGTCCAGTTTTCACGTGCATTAATTTACGCAGGCGTGTTCCAGCACGGAATCGCCGAATGTGTTCGATTCTTTCGTCAAAAGGAGCAAGATTGCTGGGACACGATCGGGATCCCAATCATTCGAGATATTTTGTGTGCTGTCCTGAAGGTCACCTTTCTGTGCGATGTTGTTGGCTGTAAGTCTGTTGTTGCCATGCTAACTGATATAAAAACATTAAATTATTTTTAAAACAGTAAACTATTTTCTCACCTAGTTGTATGTCATCTAATTTTTGTGGCAAAATATAATAGTTAACATTTGATTCTGCACAAGTTTTGCTATTCATAAAGTGCATACAGTGTACAAAGCGATTGTGATGCTGCGCACGCCGAAACCGTATGGAACGGTATCTTTATCAGGCCGCGTTACCTGATCAATTTAACAAATCAAAGCATTAACAAATGTGGCATTTTTTGTTTTCTGTTGCTTAGATTTCGATACGATGTGTCGGGGCGTGCCTCACACCGACAGTGACGCCGTGAACAAAAACTACAGCGACATGAATCGGATCACAGACAAGCTGGACAGCGAGTTTGACACTGAAATGAAGTGGAAGGTAACAACGCTTGATTTAATTTAGTGGGGGGAGGTTAACTGCTGGTACAAGTTCGAGATGACCATTCACTGCCTTTAAAACATTAGCCGTGTGTCAAGTAGACTTTACCAATTTATTGTTGATTTTTTTTGTTATCGACGAGTTTGACGCCGAAATTATTTGGAAGGAACAAGAATCATTCAATTCAAAGCATTCAGTAAATTCTACATTTAGAAAAAAACTCACACAAATATTTTATAACAAAAACCTGCAGTGGGGCGATTGGCTAAATCATAACACATGGAAAGCCAGGTATATTTCTTGACGCATATTTATTGTCTAAACAGGCTTGTCGTACATGATATTTGTACAGCGGTGTTTGCAATAGCCTTTCCATCCTATACCCTTCATTTAAAAGTGTGTATACTTGTATTGGTTGCTACTGTATGCAAGTATACTTGGTCTTGAACTAGTCTGTACTCTTCTCGCGTCTTGAAAACCACTCTGACATGGCTTCATAACTGATAAATAAATCCTTCAGGTTCCGCTACCAGACCAGAAGACCGGGGTGGTAACAGTGGAAGAGGTCGTTGAACGTCTTGAGTCAGATTATGCGGCAAAGAAACGAATTTTCGACTTTTCCATTACACTCATAAAAAAATTTGTTGCGGTCTCATTCATCTTCGTCCTAACCGCGTAAGCGTTGCAGCGACGTTTTTTGATTTAATTGGGTCCAAAACATACCTGGCATATAGTTCAATGAAGTAAGTCGTGATGCCTTTCGGGGAATTGGGACAAGAGAGTTAGTTATATTTGGAAAATCATTTGGGTTAGGTTAATACGTGTAAACCCACAGTTTGAGGTTGCCTCAATTTAACAGTTCGTAAAATCCGGTCAAAAGATTTTTATCCTAGATCATTCTCATACAACAAAAAGTATCTGACCGATATAAGATTCGACAATCTCTTTGTGACGTCATATTTTCAACAGAAAGACGCGGAAAGAAAATCCCAGGTGAGGTATCTAAATTCAGCAACAGTGAATATTTGTGTTGTGAATATTACGTGTTACTGTCTCTGGCAGGGGAAAAGGTATCTCATACCGTTGTCGAGGCTCGAAAAAAGGAACGTGATTTTTCCTACTGCGCTTAAACTCACACAGGCTGAGAAAAAATCGGTGGTAAGTGCTCGTTTTCTGTCCGCAAAAAGCAATGATTTCGGCACATAACTGCAAGTTCTCTCCTGCACAATGTGTAAATTTCAAATCCTTGTGACTTAATGCACCTGAATAGCTACTTGCAACTAACCCAATCCCCCATGCTACATTCAACGTCTTTTTAAAGGTTTCAAGATAAAGTTATCGAGATAGAATATAAGGCCAATGTTTGCTGCATGCACTCTCATTTGCAGCAATAAAATAACTATTTGATTCAGTTGATTTAAAAAGTCAAAGTTTAGTTGTTGTTTGATTACTTCCTTATTTGACAACACACTTATTACGCTATTTAGTTGGACGCCTATGGTGCTGCTGGGTCTTTCAGGACCAGTGATATCGGCCGTTTTTCCCTCGACAGGTGTTTAAACTGATAAAGATCATAGCCAACATTCTCTTTACTATCCTCCTACTGCTCTTCGATCATGTGATCTACAAGTTTCTCTTTTTGATTCGAAAGCACGGAAGAGTGGATGTAAGAGTCAGTGCTAGACATATGCTCGAAGGTATAAAGTTCACTGTTTTAATGTAAATTATCTTCTTTTTTGTCCCAAAGTTGGAAACATTTAGTTAATTTCATGAACATTTGGTATGTCAGTTTTTGCCGAAACTTTGGATTTAGCTTTCAACACAATTAAGTTCTTTTGTTTATCAGTTGTAGTTGAGGGAAACAGAACAGTGGCAGTCTTGCTCAAGAGATTGTTTAAGCCTTTTGAAGACAACGATCATGTCCTGGACAGTTCAACAACCAACTTAGGTGAAATAGAAACGATAAGTAACCGCATGTTTTTGCATACTTACTTCATTTCCAACTGCCTCCGCTATGTTTTTGTGACACGTATGTACTAATCTTTCCTGTATTTTAGCTGTGTGCAGCTTCGTTAAGGCAAACTAATAATATCTATCAACTGTTATTCCAAAACCACTTGTGTAAAATATAGACCAAACCGCTCAACAGCTTCTTAGAATAACGCGTACTGGAAAACAGTCAAGCTTTTGTACGCTAGCCCATAACCATTCCCAATACGACCAGATGCGACAGACCTGTGGAACAAAAAACACCTAAAAATGTTCAATAACACCAAAACCGACATTTCCGTGTGTTTGTCCGCTATTACAGATTGCCTGCCTCTAGCCAAGAAACTTCCTAATTCTGATATAGCTTGGATCGCGGGCCTTTACACTCTTCTACTTTTCACCGTGATGCTTGACGCCTACTCGCTTCGTCTTCGGCACGTGATCGCCTCTGTCGCCTACAGACGACGCGAAAAAAGCCGGATTATTATGCTTTATGGCGACCTCATGCGTCGGAGGAAGAACCGACTTGCTCACGTTCGACTGACAGTGCAGAAACTGGCGAGGAATTTTCGATTAAGGGTAGGAAGTATTCATGAAGTGTGATTTGTTCTTGCTTTTTTTATCACGCCAAACCCCTTTGATCTTCAACCTTTCATCGAACCCCATGAAGTCATCCAATGATAACAAATATGTTTGCTGAATTTTGTAATTCTGCGTACCTTTTCGAACTTCTGAAACGACCCAATCGAGCCCCTGGGTAACAATCAAAACCAATTAGGAGCAAGAAACGAATCCAAAGGATCCTGTGTCAGTTGCGTTGCCCTTTGTAAAATATACCAGACCAACCCCATACATCGTTCTTTTTAGCAAAAGCATTCCTTCCTGGAGGTCATGCGGTTCAAGTTCCCCTTTCTTCGGCGCTGCTTCAATCTGCTGGGAATAGGAACTCTCAGGTGTCTGATCTGTGAAGATAAGGAAACCTCGAAACGTTCCCTGATCATGTGTGAAGAGGAGAAATGCAGGATCCGGTACTGTCCCGTTTGTTGGCAAGAAGTCGGGGTAAGAGTCTTGTTTAGTTCTAGTTGGTAATGTGGCCTGAGATTTCGTCAAAGCTTGACCCCATACATCAAGTATTTCTTGATGCATCTAAATACTAGAGTGTACCAGTACACTATAGTTTTTTTGTTGTTGCTTTGGTAAGAAAAATATTTTAGTGTTTTGCTGATACGGCCCAAAAAAGAAACATGATAGAGGTGGCTGCTATCAGAGTTCGTTGAAGCTAAGAGCCCCCGTGTTTTAGGCATTTTTGATGCTACAGGTGAGTGTTGCCGTGTTTTCGCTGATTTAATTTGATCAAGCGAAAAAATCAGACAAAGGGTTAAACAAAGCGTGATAAAGGGTAAAAAAAACTAGAGAAAAAAACAAGTTGAAAGAGATTAAAGAGGGAAGTGATGAAAGGAGAGGTGGAGGGGGAGGGAAAAGACACAATTAAAAAAGGAAGTTTTAAACGAAACAACTTTTACTAAGCATTCGACTGAGTGTACTAACTGCTACTGCTTGGTTAAACACCGTTTTACATGATTACAGGAATGCTGCTGGGCTTGTAAGAGCTACGCACCGACCGAGGAAGAACGGATGGAGTTCCAGATATTTGAGGAACCAGAAGAAGACGCAGAAGAATCGGAGGAAGATGAAGATGTTGCTCCTTGACAAACTCCAGCTTAAACTCAAGCCTTTTCCAAGGTGATGTGGCGAAACTGACTTTTTTATCCTTTACGCGACGGGTTCTTGGTAGTTGAGCATTTTATGTATTGATGGAAGCTAGTTTGAGTTGTTTTGGTGAGAGGTATTCGAAAAAAATGAGGGGCAGCTGGTTCAAAAAATCACAGTATTTTAGTGTGCAGTATTTTGGTTAAGTGTTTTGGAAATAGAAGGATCTTGCTTACGTTCAGGATAAGGTTTGTAAAAATCTCCAGAATCAAAACCAAAGGGGCTTGTCGCTCGCAGTTTACCACAGGAATTGCCATTACCAATAATGACAAATCACGCAAAGTCCAGCAATTGCAATCCTCAATTTATATTCAGCACTCAACATCAACGTCACACCCTTAATCATAATATGACGTCACATTCGATGAGTCATAAAATTCGTTGGGGTTCGAACTCAAAACGCGTCAGTCCTCTTTTTTGGTGGGTTTCTCCTTGCGTTTCGTTTTCCTTTGCTTTGCTGGCTTCCTGCTTGCGCTGGATTCGGTTTCCACCTTCTTCCTCTCGTCTTCACGGCGCTCTCTGGCGACATCTCGCGGCGACGGCATTAGGATTATGCTGCTCATGCACAGGAAGCAGAAAATCATCAGTCCGTTCGTTCCGCCTATTACCCTTAAACGATCCAAAGAAAACATTTTATATTTAAAAAAAAATGTGTGATCCAACATATGGTTTATTTTATTTGCGGAAAGTTTCGTGTTTAGCCCATCAAGGAAACGCATCGAAATGGTATTGGAGTGCATATAATAATTGGAGTTCATTTGCGAACCGAATGCTTGGTGGAAACTAAACGTTATGATTTTGTGAAAATATTTGGTTGAGAAGACCAAGTTGTTGGAGCAGGGAGGACTCTTCCAACAAATTGTGCACAGTGCTTTCTTAATAAACAGGTCTTTTCTCGTCCAGTAGATGGCGCTCTCGTAACGCTACATTGAGTCAGATTACCCTTTCCCAATCTTTTTGACATGTGCATAACAGGCTTGTTGACAACACTTCGCCACAGTAAACATTTTTTAATTTACTAAATGTACTTAACTTTAATATTTTGTAGTGACTAGTCTTTGTTTGTGAGCGACTGTCAGAGGGTCTCAGGTCCACTGTTTTGAACAAGGGGCACGGAAGGTTGTTATGTCAGCGCATCGTTTCCCCATAAGGTGTAATTCGTTTGCGATACGATTGTGAATCAGCAAAGTAATTAGCAACATGTTAACACCACACCTCGTAGTAGTCACTACAAAGTACATGTAGCCATAGCGAACGCTTGACAGGGTCTGTTGAATCGCCTGCATGTTCATTGTCTTAACCACGAGCCGAGCCAAAACCAACCCAGCCTCCCTGGTAAGCCAATACGATTATTTATTTTGGACTGTGTTGAGTCGCTTGTGTTTGTCGATGGCAACAGCAGTCGGGTCAAATCTGCACTAGGCGGATACTGAAAAGCCTTTTCGTCGAATTGGCAGTCAACAACGTCCCGTTGGTGTGCACTGGACCGCAGCGCTCACCGCGAAACCTCGCTCTTGCCGAAGGGTATTCCCCTTTGCGTGCTGGAGTTGCTTTTTGTGTCTTGAGGCCTTGAAAGGTCGCCGTGCGGTGAGCGCGCCCTCCTTAGCCTTGCTGGTAACGTGGTTGGTTGTTATCGGTAAGCGCATTGGCCTGTGACTCTTGTGTCGGGTTTGCTGAAGGAATAGTTGGAAAGCTGATGTCTCCAATGACAAAATTGTCTTTGATCATTTTAAACATGCGACCCTGCCGTAAGTATTAATGACCTTGGATAAATTTTACAAACCACATTAAACGCATTGTAACTACGATCAAGCAATTATCCTAACAATCACCACGCTAAAGACCTGAGAACCCTTGATTCTAGCGTGTTGCAATTGAAATATATGACTCCTTCACCCAGTTTTGGTCAAGCAAGGGTTCAAGTAAAAAAACACCCTCAGTATAAATATAAATTTACACCTAATTCTGCGGGTTTAGGTCGACTTACCTGCACAACGGTTGAGCAAGCATGAACAATACTCCCACATTAACCATGGACCTGTTGTCTGTAGCGATGTGACCCCTGTTATACCGGTACATAAACATTGCAAAGTAGGCGGCCGTCACCATCCCGTACATGGCTGTCTCGTTGGGAGCAGCCATCATGTAATAACAGTTGTTGGTGGCTAAGTTCACACAAATGCCTGAAAAAGTAAAAAATAGTTTGTATTTTCGTTCGTTTTAGGATAAAGCAAACGCTAGCATGTTTCCAAACTGAAAAATGTTTCTTCGATTGGTCACGATACGTAAAGCCCACGAATCACAAATTACCATAAAGGCAGGTTCTAAGTCATACGGCGAAAACCGATCTCCGATTTCGCTCGATTTGTCCTGTGTCAGCAAACAAAAGGACGCTTTGACGCACAGGATATTTTTGACACGCCGTATAGTGGTCTTTACTGAGCAAATAAAACTCATCCCATTGCCTCGATTTGGCAGAAGACCTAGGGGTTTTCATTTTACTGAGCCCAGTACTCCTCGCGTTTTAGTGGAAAAGCTCAAATTCCATAAACTGGGACGTAAGTGTTTTTCGAAACGCTCATGCACGTGCAAAGAATATACTAAAAGGTCAGAATTTTTTGAAACCGAATGCCAAGTAGGGAAACTGAATGCCAAGAAGGGACGTTTGCTTCTTTCCAAGTCGGTGCACTTCCTCTTCATGCCTTAACAAG
>QXVZ01030325.1:0-12732 GCA_008931825.1 Phallusia fumigata
CGCAGCGGAAGCGTGCTGGGCCCATAACCCAGAGGTCGATGGATCGAAACCATCCTCTGCTACATGTGCTGTGATCGTATAGTGGTTAGTACTTCACGTTGGGCCGTGACAACCCAGGTTCGAATCCTGGTCGCAGCATTTTTGTTCTCAGTCAAGTTTTGCTTAAATTCTTTTAAGTTTTGCATTCATGAGAAAATTGACTTTTTTTTCAATTCTAACATATCGAATTCATTCACACTTTTCTTTTAATTGAAGAGAATCGAAATGAATCTTGGACTTATTCACAAGAATCGATTTTGTGAAATCAGCAGAGTGGCGCAGCGGAAGCGTGCTGGGCCCATAACCCAGAGGTCGATGGATCGAAACCATCCTCTGCTACATGTGCTGTGATCGTATAGTGGTTAGTACTTCACGTTGTGGCCGTGACAACCCAGGTTCGAATCCTGGTCACAGCATTTTTGTTCTTTGTCAAGTTTTGTTAAAATTGTTTTATGTTTTGGATTCATGAAAAAATTATCTCTCTTTATGTTGTAACATGCCGAATTCATTCACATTTTCCACACTGCTCTGAAGCAAACAGTGCTGCATAAAACTGGAGTTTGCTTTACTAAAGTGGAGATGACTGGTTTACCAACATGCCATTGATCATTCGTTATGAGCACAATCCGCCAGGACGACAGCTTGAGAAATGCCTGTGCTCGGAATGGTTTGATGGGAACAGCTGAGCTAAGTAACTGTTTTTGTTCACTCTACTTCTCTCACTTATCCAGTCTTTTTCGATGTTAACATTTCTCTCGAGTCTCGTGTTCGCTTTATGTCCCTGTGGTAACTAAGGTAGCCTTAATTAGTTGGAAGCAAATATAGTTGCGGTATTTAGGGTAAATTTGACCATGCTAAATTTGGTAAATTTGACCAATTACATTTGTATTACAAGTAATCTGAATTACAGTTAAATGAGAACGTGTATTATTTGAATCCAGCGTAATAATATGTGTAAAAAACTAACATTAGTAAGAATCAACGATGGCAGTACCGTATGATACGTTGGCGGTACTTAACTCAATTCACAGTTGACACTTCGCCCATTACAGTTTTTTTGCAGATATCATTTTAAAGATTAGGATCTGGTGTTTAGGAATGTAAAAGAATTTTTGTTGCAGATATAATTTATAAAATTGTTACACCATCTCAATTAAATATAACATTAATAAATGGTTAAATTATTTGCACAAATCTGCCTGTTTGCAACCTTGGTTTCCACGAAACGTTTGACATTTTTTGTGCGTTTCCGTTTGTTTAAAGCAAACATATTGTTGAGCAAGCAGATGTTGGCAGGCTGCTGTCACTGGTTTGATGTCAAACATTTTTAACACACGAATAAATGGACACAATATTCTATCAGACATAGATTATTGTTAATGCGAAGTTATTCGCAACTACTACAACTCTTTCTCCCAATAAGAAGATACAAGCCAGTACTTGTGTGTATAACATTTTCTACGTTTCCACAAACGCCACAAGTAACTTTGGCCGTTTTTCACCAATGTTGCCCAACTCAGTCGTCTTGCTACTCTCGCCAGGTTCGCAACTTCTCTGTTCCTAGTTAACCGTCTACCCTAGTCTAGTCTTAAAGGTGCGGCTGCTTCGGCCTTTAACCATTGTTTCCCGTGTTTGCTTTATCATCTGACGTATTTTCAACTGTGAAAAGTGTAACTGTCTTGGATTGTTTGTTTGTTCGTTTCAATTTTATCCTCAGGGTGCGGAACAAGGCATGAATGCGTTATGGTTAAAATCTAGTTTTAAGATGTCAACTTTTGGGTCAACCCATTGGATTCCACTGTTTCTTGCTCAGAGAAACATAAGCGACCGACCTTGCGAGCACAAAACATGGTCATGCCATCTTGTTGCTGATTACAATCACTGGTAAAATATTTAAACATTTACCTTACAACCCCACATCTTATCCATATCAACTTGCAAATCAGCAATCCTAAACGACAGCAACCTGTTTCTATGTGGCTTGTGACTATTTATATCTTCCATAAACTAACACATTCCCGATTTAAAATGTTTATTACAGCCATTAAGGTGTTGAATTTCCGAGCGAGCAAACAACGCAACGAATTTCTCTTCCATGAACATAAGGCTGACATGGAACGCTGTAACCACAAGCAATCTGCACAACAAACAGATAAGCTCCATGTTGATTTCCTTGTGTTCCTGGTACAGCTTGTGGCGTGTCGTCTACACATAGAAAGCTGGATGAGTGCTTGGTCGTGTCGTAGGAGCCGGTCATAATATATCCAGTGTATTCGATCGCCCAACCTTCGGGACATGTTTTACGACTTGGAATCATCAGCTGACAATTGAAATAGATTCGGACAAACTGTTTAGGGCTCGAAAACCCTATGTTTTTACCGTGACAGTCAAAATGGTTAAATTAAACAAAAAAAACATTTGTTATGATTTAGGAGCACATTAAACCGTCCTTTGGTCTGTTTTTACCTGGGTTAAAAGATATTTAATTCTCAAGTTGATACTTGAGCCCGAAAAACCAGTTGCGAGCCTTTCTGAGAGATGTTTTTGCCCAGGTCAATATACTAAAGCATCTACCTGGGTGGTACTCTGTACCAAGCAAAGAGCACAAGGAACACCCTGGTATTGTAAGTCTTGCTGCTCGATCAAAGACAGGTCGTAGAGGGAATATACGTCGGACCCATCACGATATTCAACTCCATGAATCCAGCCCTTGCCTATACGAAACATAGCCACGGGTCACCTGAAGTTTGTGGCGACGAAGTTTGTACCAAGCCAAGAAAACTTATGAGCGCTGACCTTGGGATCCTTCTACATAATGACCTTCGGTGTACGTCACGTTGTGATGTAAGCAGAGGAAGTCCGAACCACCTCCGACATGGGCGTAGTACGCCCCCGCAGCATAACCTGAATAAATAATATTCTATGCAGGTTCTTCTCCTTAAATATTGTGATACGATATTATTTTACCATTGTACACCAAACTTGTTCCAGATTTGCTTGGACAATTGCTTCTTCCCCACCGTACGTAGGTTGTACCTGTGCATACTAGCTGCGGTTAACTACAGTCAAGAGGAACTGATGTGCTATTCTGCAGCTAATAACGCTTAGTAACAAGAAGTATATTACGCTGAAATGCAGTGTCACAATCGTCTAAATCACTTTGGAAATGGAACTTGCAGGTAATTTTTCTATTACCAACAGATTTAATGCAGTCTGTAATTCTAGTTTCTTGTGCCTCTTATCAATCGTCAAGGTGTTCTTATCACTAAATAACTTACCTGTACCGCTTGTTCCAGAAGTTACCTGGTCGTCTTGCTGCAAATAAAATACAACAGCATTTCTCGTAAAGCGTAAACATCCGGGACACTTTCAAACAGGATTACCAAGTGTAACGACTTAATTTTGTCACAATGATTTTGGATTTGACTTAAGTCTTTTTAAGTGAAATTAATCTAATCAGTAACCGCGCACAAAAACCCGGACTTAACCTAAAATCGCTAGGTAAACGCCATGTTTGGCTTGTGATTCGGGTATATGGACTTGTCGCCGACGCTAGATTGTGTTTGGTATCTTTACAGAAAACGTACTTATAATGTAACCGTGCCTGAATTTGCCTGGGTTCGAGGTACGGCAAACACTTAATACATACTTGTGGAGATCGTTTGTGCATCAAATGCTGCCTCAATTGCTGATTTTCTTCTTTGAATTTTAGAGCGTCTTCGCTATATCGTTCAAGCTTGTTTTCTAATCTTCAAAACAGATTACTGTTTACTAAAAAGCTTTAGTTTTTCACATTGTTATCTACCAAGTCAAGGTTTACACTCTAGTTTAAACTGTAAGATTTGGATTGAAAATTTACATGCTGTAAAACTTGTGACAAAAGCGCATTCATATTTGCAACTTGCTTAATGCATTTTTACACGTTATAAAAAGGTTAAACATACCTTCTCAAATGCACAAACACTTCACGTGCGAAGCATCCAACGAATATTGCAACAATCACAAGAAAAGAGGTCCCAAAAAGCAGTGGTTTGCTTGAAAGCTTACGAACAGGATTTCTGTAACTTTGCAGACGCATCTTTTCCCCTTCTAGTAGGGTTGCCAACTCTATTAAGCTACAATAAAGGACATAAAAACTTGATTGATACTTTATCACATCTCGAAAACACACCTCCAATTATTAATTCGATGCAATAATGACATAAAATATTGGCACTACTAACTTATTACAAGTTTTCTCACATAGATTTCTTTCTAACAAATTACGGCTCGATTTGTGAAGGGCCTCATCACTACCTTCTATAATATGACAAATTTGTTTTGGTCCTTCGAGTCTCAGTTCAGAAATTTTACCACAAGTCAAAATAATTTTAAAATAAAGGACAAAAACAAATAGAGCTGAATAAAGGATTGTCCTTTGAAATAAAGAATGGTTGGCAACCCTACCTTCTAGTTACTTCAAATGTGTTAAATTCGGTAACCGACAATTTTGTTTGCCAAAGTATACATTATATTGGCGGAACTACGCTTGAGGCAAAACTAGTGGCTTGAGTATTATTATGGATGTCGCGCAGCTTCGGCTGTATGTGGATCAAAACCGTTTGAAGCAAGGCAACTTCATATCATACAAAACGTTGCAACAGTCATAGGTAACTAAATGTAGATGGGTTACAACAGGGGTGTGCAACCCTTTTCACTGGAGGACCAAATACAATCATCCGCATTAGACCGCGGGTTGCACCTTTGTTTGACAGGTTGGATTTTGCGAAAACCCCATATTTTAACGTGTCAGTCAAAATGGTTAAATCAAACATAAAAAACATTAAATTGTAACATATCGAATTCGTTCCAACTTTTCTGGGACTTACTCACTAGAATCGACGGTATCAAATCAGCAGAGTGGCACAGGGAAAGCGTGCTGGGCCCATCACCCAGAGGTCGATGGATCGAAACCATCCTCTGCTACATGTGCTGTGATCGTGGTTAGTACTTCACGTGGTCGTGACAACCCAGGTTCGAATCCTGGTCACAGCATTTTTGTTCTCAGTTAAGTTTTTTTAAAATTCTTTCAAGTTTTGCATTTAAGTAAAAATAATCTTTTTTTCAATTGTAACATATCGAATTCATTCTCACTTTTGTATTGAAGAGAATCACACTGGTGTAGAGGCCTCTCTAGTTTTGTTTGCCTTATCTTACATGCGCCACAACGAACCGGACAGATTGCCTTCTTTCTTTCTCGTCGACTGTGTCGTATTCGGCTTTTGTGTAATTCTATTTTTTATGAAGTTCGAATAAACACCTCGCCTCATTGGTGACCATAAGCGCACAGAAACGTTATTTCTGCAACATGACAGAAACCGGAAACTCACAGAACGCTGTAGCCATCAATCGACGAAGGTGAACACCACGTAATATATTGAAAACTTTGCGTTGCCAGTAGGTCGGGTCGATGGGACTGAGCGACCTCGAGGAAACGTCGCAAAGATATTGCTTCGAATTGGCCGAGAAAAGTGTAAACTAGTTTGAGACTTTGTTTTGTTTAATGCTTCTTTACCTGCTTTGAAGGTAGAGGTGGCTGACAAAGTGACCCCAGGGTCTTTCGCCACCCCGCCGCTCGAAGAGCGCAAATAAACGCAACGAGACAAGTGACAACCGCACGTTACGGGTAAACTGAACTTTTGGGTCTAGCTGGCCGGCTGCAAATTAGCGACATGGTGTGTGCAGCGCCAGTTATATAATAATAAAACAATTTGAGGGTACATACAACACTAAGACCACTAAAACGATACTTTCCTCAAACCACAGTTCCTTTTGCCACAACAGATGTACACATAAAATATCTGTATTTATTGGTTCCCTACTTTTCCTGGCATTTTAAAACATAATTGTTTCCACAAGCACAAACACAAGCGCCCCTAAGTCGCGATGGCTAATACACATAATTAAATATCAGTGTCGTAAGTTTGGGGTAACATAAAGGGGAATGTTGGGAAAATACTAAATAGGGGTACTTTAATGAAGACCACCATGGGTAGATGGGCATTGTTTTGTGTTCGGAGCCCTGAGTGCTGTTGACAAACCTGTAGAATTCAATGTTTAATATAAATCGCGAACTCGGTTGGTTGATAAAAAATTTCTGTCATTGTATAGCTGAACGACCGTGACTTCTTCCCAGAACATACAGGCGTAGTAATTGTTTTTGCCGTAATAACTAAGGCTTGTCATCTTAAAATCACCATTGTTTGAATTGTTCACAAATCGAATCATATTAGCTGCTGGGTGCGGCAGAGCCATGACAAAATAGGGCGAAAAAATTTCCTGGTGCATACGGTGTAAAGCATTTTAGTTTGAACAAAAACTGCTACATGAGAAAAATAAACTACACAAATAAAAATCAACCAAATAAACACAACCGAAGTTGAGCTGCAGAGGTATGTAACGACTGAAATTGAGGCAACTGCAGTGGTAGATTGCAAATCCTGAATTGAGGTATGTTTTAAACTAACAAAAACTATAGTACTGACATGAATGTATAATATTTGAAATGCCTAATACACATTTTTGGCCACATGTTGTAAATTAGAGGTAGAGTCACAATAAAAACAATAGACATAAAATCAACCAAATACACACAACCATAGTTGAGGCAGCTGCAGAGGTATGTCACAATTGAAATTGAGGCAACTAGAGTGGTACATTGCCAATCCCGAATTGAGGTATGTTTTAAACTAACAAAAACTATAGTACTGACATGAATGTATAATATTTGAAATGCCTAATACACATTTTTGGCCACTTGTTGTAAATTAGAGGTAGAGTCACAATAAAAACAAGACATAATGGAAGACAAAATAAGGTGAAAACATTTACTGTGGCGAGGGTCAGCTCCTTAAATTCCATGGTGTAATTTTTCCATGGTTAAAATTCCATGGTGTAAAGCATTTTAGTTTGAACAAAGGGTAATGTATTGGCAAAAATAAACTGCACATATATACACAAAAAAAATCAATCAAGTATACACAACTGTAATTGAGGCAACTGGAGTGGTACATTGGAAATCCTGACATGTAAATTAGAGGCAGAGTCACAAAAAAAAACAATAGTGACATAATGACTGGGCAAAGCAAAGACAAAACAAGGCAGAAACATTTTCTGTGGTGATTTGCACCTTTCGTTGCAATTCAAGCATGCAGAACAATTTACTGTAAACATGATTATTACACATTTTTGGCCACATATTGCAAATCAGAGGTAGTCACAAAATAACTGTGATGAAAAATAATGAATATAATGCTAAAAACATCAAAAGAGTGACTTTCACCTCACAGCAATTCCGCTACAATTATTTTTACATGTGGCATGATATAGCAAATGTATTATGGTACCTGCAACACAGTGCTACATCACTTTATTACAGCCCTCAGTGAATGCCTTCTTTATGTATGAAGCAGTGGTTTGACAAATGGGTGAACCAAACCAAATCTCTAAATGTTTGTCATGTACCAACCATCAAACAACAAATTTTACTTTGGTTGTTTAATTTACTTTGATAAATATCAACTGATGTAACAAGTTTTAGTGCACACTTTGGGATGCCTATCTATCATGTATGAAAATGTGAAAAATGTATTTATCAATTAAAAGTTATGTTGTGTAATTTATATTTTTGCAGATGAGGTTAAAAAATCTTCCACAAGTGCATTAAACTCTTCTGAATATTTCAAGTGCAGATTATGCTTCCCATTTTTCCAGTACACAATCCTGCAAGAAACAATGTATATTTATCTAAACTTGCACATTTTACTAATCTTAACAGAATCACCTTCATAAAAAAATTAAACTCAATTTAATAAAGAAATATAAAGAAAACTCAATTTTTAGCAAATTACAGTTACAAAGGCTGTGTGGGATAACTTAATAATTACCTGGAATTTTTAATATTCTTCTTAAGTATTCTGGTTGGAACTTTGGAATAAAGTCATCCTTCATTCCATGCAATATGAGAGTTTGGCATTTAATTTTGGGTAACTCCTACACAAGATGCAACATTTTTTTTAAACAAGAAAATAGCAGTCTAATTATAATTTTTATCATAAATAACTCACAGCTTTGTATAGATCAGTGTTACCATTTTCATCACATTTTTCAGCCATTCTGTTAAATGCATCTACCCATCCGTTCCACATACTCTCAAATAACTTCTCCCCATACATGTCAATCAATGGTTGTTTTCTTTTTGTACTCCATTTTGACAAGTCCCTTAAAGCTTTAAGTTCACAAAGATACTATTCATCCACTTGCAACAAACTATTAGGTTAACTTTTTTTTTAGTTTGCATACTAAATAACAATCTTCAAGTATATATACCTTTGCACAAATCAAGCTTTTCTTTTGAAAAATATGCATTACTTCCCCATATAATCAATTTGTTAACTCTCTCTGGCCATTTTGCTGCATGAATACAAGCTGAATTTCCTCCATCACTCCAACCAACAACAGAATATTGTTTGAAACCCAAGATCTGTAAATACACACAGTTTCTTGATGATTTCAAAACCCTTAACATAGGGAACCCATAAATAAACAGAGTGGTAAAAATACCACAATGTAGACCTCCATTAATGCTGCTGCATCAGAGGCATCTCTATAAAGAAAATCTGATGGAAAATCACGTTCTGGAGGCCTCGATTTTCCATAACCTCTGGGATCAAAACCCACAACTGTAAAAGCTTTTCGGTTGAGATTTTCAAGTTGAGGTCCAAAGTCTGTTTCAATGCTTCCTATAGAACACATATTTAATTTAAGCATGTAATTAGCACACATTTTGTGGTAAACAAACATCCAACTTCTCTGTGATAGTTGAATTGAATCAAGTCGAGGTGCAAAGAAAGGGAAACCAGTTTGACAAAGTTTTGTATTGTGTAATGAAAATAACAGTTGAAGGAAAGTAAATTGGTTGCATTTGTATGTTAAATGTTTTAGAAATACTTCTAGCACATGAAATTTTTACTTTGTAACTTTAAATTCAGTACTTGACCTGAGTCATTTACAACATTGCAAAATACATTACAATATGCTTGCAAACTTCATCCTTATTTCTTTACCCTTACCTAATGAACCAGGTATTAGCAAAACGGGATGACCCCCTTGACCAACTTTCTTGTAATAAATATTTACACCATTGGCAAGTGCTTTAGATCCACCCATCATCCTGGACCTGAGAAAAAATTAAAATAACTAGAAAGGTGGCTTTCACCATGTTGCCATTCCATATCCTCTATCACTCAATTTGTAAAGAATTTACATGCACTACATTATTTTACTTTGGTCCCACTGTTTGTTTTGCATGATTGTTTTTGCAACCAGAAACGCATGGATCCCCACACATGCAAAGTTCAATCTAGATCTTACAGGGTAATTGCTAGGGCTATAAGTCAAACATAGAAATCAATAAA
This sequence comes from Phallusia fumigata, assembly GCA_008931825.1. Taxonomy (NCBI): domain Eukaryota; kingdom Metazoa; phylum Chordata; class Ascidiacea; order Phlebobranchia; family Ascidiidae; genus Phallusia; species Phallusia fumigata. The sequence continues at coordinate 9,495 of QXVZ01030325.1, forward strand.
CCACAATGTCTACAAACTGTGTGAATTTCAACCAGTTCAGACATTGTTTGATAATTTGAACTATTTTGGGGGGCTAGCAGGGTAACTGATGGGGCTTTGGGGCCAAGCAAAAAAAATTGAAAAACTACACAGCATGTCCTACAATTGCTACAAACTGTGTAAGTTTCAACAAACTAGACATTGTTTTGGGGGGCTATTGGTGTAACTACTGCACTGGGGCTATTGGGTTAAACAGAACTAATTCACATTGCGATGACTATATCTACCAGCTGTGAAAGTTTCATCCAAATCCACCAAACATTTCATGACAAAACGCACGCCGCGTTCAAAAGGTTGCCGGCCCTAATTTACTGTAATATTTTTCCTGGGTGACTCTGTGAAACTTTCCTGGGTGGGTGACTTTGTGAAATATTTGAATTAGTTTGAAGTTTATGCGCAAATACTTACGCAGCTTTAAAAGTGAAACTTGCCACTCTGCAGAAAGTGGTCTTTCTTGCAAAACTTATACAACACATGTCAGCGGGAAGCTTGCGGTTTGTTGTTCACGTTTCGGTTGGTTGAGAATCGGCAATCATGCGTTACGTTGAGCAGTGGTGCATATTTTTTCATTCTTCCATTGCAGGGTGGACAACTTGTTAACACATTTACAAAAAAAAATAGGCAACACGCAAAAAATAATTTTACTGTTGTGAGTTGTGTTTTTAGTAGTATCACAAGAACAGCAAATCGTACACGTAATCAACCGTGATGGACATTTTTCTACTTAAGTATTTGGATTAAAAATTTTATTGTTAGAATTCTCGTGAAACCAGCCCAAAATCTAACGCGGCCGACCAGTTGAGACTTGACGAACGGATTGATCGAAAACGTGTCCAACCCCACCGTCTTCAGTTTTCTCATCAGAAACTATTAGTGTTGGAGAGACTCGACTCGAGTTTTTCGTAGACTTGTCTTAAATCGGAGTCGTCGCACCAATGACTTGACTTTGACTAAACCTGATACTCGAACAAAATTTACGATGGTAACATCCAATGCAGATGCTTTACAGTTATTTTTACGCTAACTTCATTATGAAACCGCAGCAACAAAAATTATCTTTGTTTAAAATGGGGTGAATGGCTCGTTCTTGTTGAGATCGTGCACTGTTGTTTACTTGTTGTTTGTTTTTGAACGAGTGTAAACGTTGAGGTAAAGTAACAAGTTAAAAGCCATAAAAATAAATATAAACACAAATAAATAATTATTTATAAGCCCTAATTAATGTTTTTATCTCCAAATAAGCTAAGTAATTGGGGTCGAAATAGATTAGAACCGCTTTAAAGATTATAGATGAGGCACATTACCACAAACACACGTTACATGTAAAACATTAGAAATATTGGTAGACGGTTACCTGGATGGGCATTTCTATTAGTGCAGAACTTTGCGGCAACCATCACTAGGTTGATGCTCAGGCGATCAGAAGAAGTATGACAGTCCTTCCCACTCACCGACACGATTGAACGCACAGTTCGTTCCCGCACAGGTCCTGTAATAGATGTTGGTTCTCTATATTCTCGGTGGATGCAACAATGTGTGATAAGCTCGTTTGCAGTCCTTTATTGTACATTTAAATTCTTGGCACTTTGAAGGTCCGTATTTTTCCGACCAGAACGGGCACAAGAAGATTGCTGAAACTAAGAAAGGGCCAGATATGTTATTGTGTTCGTCCAACAACGAATTCGCAATCTGTTTACAGTTTCCTCAAAGTCTGGCAAGATGCTCGAATCACGACCGGTTGCTATAATAATTTGGGCTATACTTTGTTTTTAAGCCTCCTGCATAAACGCTTGACGATGTGCAACAGCAATTGCTTAGGGTACATCATTGCAAGCTTGCCCCAAAACCCTAGTGGGACAGTCGGTCGTAAAATTTGTTTTTTTTTATGCTTGCAAGATTTTGGCACGCTCGGGATGCGCCTTATAGGCGTCGACCATATCAACAAAAAGACACTAAAATAAGTTTGGTCTCAGTTTCAATTTGCGTATTACAGTTATTTAGTGCTGAAATCACACATAATCACACATGTACAAAAAGACTCACCATAAATAACGTTTACTTGCAACACAAACACCCTTTTGCAGAGCAAATGACATACCGCCGGGCTCCTAAGAAACCTACGCGCTCTACAGAAGTCAGACACAAAATAAACAAAACCACTCTGCATTATCTGATAAAACTTGACCTCATATTATTACGTCACAAACTGTAGGAGAATAAACCGCCACGACATTNTGCAAGATTTTGGCAAGCTCGGGATGCGCCTTATAGGCGTCGACCATATCAACAAAAAGACATAAGTTTGGTCTCAGTTTCAATTTACGCATTAGTTATTTAGTGCTGGAGTCACACATAATCACACATGTACAAAAAGACTCACCATAAATAACGTTTACTTGCAACATAAACACCCTTTTGCAGAGCAAATGACATACCGCCGGGCTCCTCAGAAACCTACGCGCTCTACAGAAGTCAGACACAAAATAAACAAAACCACTCTGCGTTATCTGATAAAACTTGACCTCATATTATTACGTCACAAACTGTAGGAGAATAAACCGCCACGACATTAGTGCAGAAAAAAGGACAACAATAGAAATCAGCAATTATTGACAAAATATATACCAGGGTCCAAGTGGTCTCATATACCTTCATTAAGAACGGTACCCTCTCTTGCACTACCGCGGAGTCTCATGTAAAATTTCCGTTTGATATTCCCTTGGGTGTCGGTGTAGCTGCAGCGCGTTCAACATCGAACCACCTGGCACCAATTGCGACTTTCATTTTTTGCGCCTCCTAACATTCTAACGATACGCGGCTATTTACGGCCCGGTGATTAATTTAGTGATAGGGATCTTAACCAGGAAAACGAGATCCATTTGGATGTTATTTGAACATGTGAACAAAAATTGCTTTTTGGAAATTGCAAAAGGGGTACGAACGGGCTGGTGATTTAAAGGGCATTGACAAGAAAAAAGGCTATATGGGCACCGGCAGAATATTTTCCAATTTTTCGGGATTCCGGGAGGCTCTTGCCCCTAAGTGCCGGCGCCCATGATTCAACCATCCGGTATCGTGCTTCGTGAATGCGCTGCCATGTAAGGATAGCGATTTCTTGTCCCGTGGTAGCTCGACAACAGGGGGAGTTTTGCCCGCGTAATTTGACAATGTTTACCGCCACCAACCACCTCAATTTGCT
>QXVZ01030329.1:0-21719 GCA_008931825.1 Phallusia fumigata
AGCGAGTATAGCGCTAAGTCAAAACGAAAACATTCAGATAATTAACGAATCTAAGGGTTTTTAAACGTTGGTTTAAACTACGCGGATTTCAAAAAAAATCATTGGATTTGTTGAAATGCTATTAGATCAACGATCTTATTACAGTTGCCCGCAAACACGACCGGCATCGGTTACTGTGCCCTTAGGTATTTTTATTCGAAACAATTTTTAGGATTGTATGCAGCTATCTATGCGATAGCGTTTCATGGACTGTTGGTACACTTAAAAATATATGATAAAAAAATATTAAAAAAAACATAAAAAATACATGTGCGCTAAAAAATTAAGATTTTTTTCTACAATTCCTCCAGATATTTTCAAAAGTTTAAGTATTCTGTGGTTTATATCACAAACAAACCAACTTAAAACCCCTTTTTAGGAATGTATTTACCCCAGAGCGCATATTACTTGGTGGCATATATATACATGCATATATATATATGTGTATATTTTCTTACCATGGGTTGGTTTCAGCTTTACGCTTTCCACAAGTCTCGTCCGAAACAGTGTGAAAGTAACATAGGTCTGGTTGTAATTGTTAAAACTGCTGCTACTTCCCAATAAAATGCATTCCTTCTCTTTCATTGGTATTCCACAACATCCAGGTAAAGGAACAGCTAATCTAATGTACCACAACAAGTCTAATTCACAGATACTTTTATCACATTTTATTTAAAATACATTTGGTTTAATTATAAAGTAAGAAAATGTCTAATTTGTATTTCAGTATCAGCAAAATCAGAAGCCGTTAGGTTTACATTTTTAAATATTTTTATCCCAAACACAGCAGTGTCACTCACCTGTCATCCGTTTGATAATACAGTGTTACAAAAGTAAATTTAGCTTCGAACATTGGTGGAAATTGCCATGTAACGTGATTTTCGGCTGTGGAAAATGAAATGTCACCTTCCACCAATTTTTGATGAAGTCGTTCCGTTAACATCGAGCCTATACACATAGAGACAAATTTTTATTGGGATGATGTTTTCCAAGTTTATTCGATTATGTTTTAGTGTAGTCAAATCTTCATCGATTTATCCTTACTGTTTAATGAAACAAAGGTACTGCGAAGGTTTCTACGAACCCTTAGCATAAGCCACCAAATAAAAAATATCACCAAGCCTATAAAGATTGAAGGTAATTATGTAATAAATTTAGGCATTATCGCTTTGTACACATTTTAATGGCCAAACACAGTGAACAGTAAATATGACCGTAGTTGATTCAAGTTCATTCTCACCATTTTCCTTTGTTACGTTTGAAACTAAGCATACATCGCAGCTCACGCTTGTGTACTGCAGTTCTGGGCATTGAAGTGTTAAATCTGAACAAAATCCTCGGCCAAGCACAACTACCAAAGTCAAACAGAACCCAATCCCAGACTTAATTCTGCACCATCCTGCCATTTTCGCTGTCAACTCTGAATGGCACCGAAAATGCAAACGAGATGGTTTACTTAGCTTCACGCTTTGGCGTTTTAAAAATGATTTGCAAAACTGAATTGCAAACTAAATTGATCCCTCTCCCATGTGCTGTATCACATTGCGCTGATCTCTGGAAATGTTTGCCATATTCTGTGAACGCAAGCCCCAGGGGGTTTCGGCACTCTCTGGTGGTACTCCGGCTATTTGACACCACTCAAGTCTGTGTGGCCTTCATCCTTTCACTGCCATAACGTTTATGATTTTACTATTAGCGATAGCCTATTAATTGTAATATAGCATGACCAAAAAAACAACGAGTGTAAACATCTCATGACAATGGGGTTTAGGTGAACATGTTGATAAAAGCGAGCGCCAATCGTTCAGCACATCGTACACGCAATTGAATTCAGTTGGCGCATGCACAGCGTATCACGCAGGAAGCAAGTGACGTCAAGCTATTTCCCTGTTAACAAAACTGCCTTCACCTTGTTGAATGCGGCAAACGTTTTCAATTGGCTGTAAAGTTTGTTTGTCCAAATACGGCGTCACGTTGGTTGGACAAGCAGTTATTGGCAGCCGAGTTCTTTTGTCGAGATAAGGGTCGACGTCGCATTCATTATTTGTTGAATCGCTGTGATCAGCAGCATGATTAAAATTCTTTTGTTGTGAGTTTATATTCTCATCATTAATATTGTTTTGGGTGTCTTTTTCTGACTGAGTTTGGTCGGAACTTTTTCCATAACCAAGCCGCTCTCCAAGTTCCGTTTTGTCCAGATATGGCGAATCATCTTCAGTTTTCTCAACATGACATTCCTTGTTATCTAGGTCAGTTCGCGGCTTGGCTTTAGTGGAACTTTTTTTGCAGTCGTGCGCCACATCATATCCAAGTCTTTTTCCATAATCAGTTTTGTCAAAGTACCCAGATTCCTCGTCAGTTATGTCACTGTGTTTCTGAAGGTTTGCGATTTCTAGGTTATGTTGTGTTTTACTTGAACCTTTTTTGTCTGATTTCATATCGTATCCACATTTTTCGCCAAGTTCGGTTTTGTCCAAATACGGTGAATCATGTAAATTTGTGACATTTTCAAGTTTATTAATAGATAAGGGTTTATCGGTGTGATTCGCATATCTGCAGTTGTAAGTTTGTAATGTTACTTGATCGTTTTGTGTGTTGTCATATCCGCGCAGTTTACTGAGTTCTGTTCTCTCGCCCTTTAACTTAGCAGGATTCATGTTTGTGCCTTCATCCGTATTATCTATTTCAGGTAAAGTGGTTGAGTAAACCTTGTCAGATTTTTGTGCTGTTGGACTTGTTGTAAGTTCGGATTTGTCTATGTATGGCGCCTCGTCCTCACCTACGACGTTTGCCACATCACAATTCAACGTGTCTTTGGTATCTGTGCCAGTAGACGATTCATTATTTAAATGTTCGCCATCGCAGCGCTGTGCTAACTCCTCCTTGCTCAAATACACATTCGTTACGTCACAGATGAGGTCGTGCTTCCTGGCGTACGTCATGTCTTCGTCGCTTTCACTGCTGTCCCCGTTACAGGTCAATGGTGATTCCGGATATCCACTGTCTGTGCAGGACACAGCTGTTAACGGAGGACTTGTTGGCTGCTGTTGTTCGTTGCCACTCGCTAAACACGAGTCATCGTCCTTTTTTGCGCTGTATAAGAATATCGGGCTTCTTCTGTCAAGAATGCAAACATTCCTGTCTCCATCTTTGTGCTTTGTAAGTTCTGCATGAAGTGTCTTCGATGTGTTTTCGAGTTTACTAGAATGCGTGGCGTCTTTCGGTAATTTTGTTGGTCCGGTAAGTGTAATCGCAGGTGTTGCGTGTTCTGGCTTTTCCCCGGAATAGTTAAAGCTCCCGCCGCTACCTACTCCAGAATCGTACGAATTTTCCGAAAAGTTCGGCGATGTTGTGTCACATTTCTCAATAGATGGAGACGTTTTGTCTGATTCTGATGTGGGCTTGCTAGATATCGAAAACGCAAGGGTATTAACAGCACTAAGCATCCTTGCAGATGGTGGGATGCTTTCTCCACTACCAAGGCCAGAATCGTGAAAAACTGGATCTGATGTCTTGTTATCTACGCTGGTTCTTTTTTGAGATTGTACAAAGTCGCTGGAAGATGATGAAAATTGAGTGTCAGGATCGCTTTGCTTCTGGATGTAATCTGAATTCACGCTGAAACTTGTGCCTACAATGACACAGATATGAAATTATAAAAACAAAAAACGGATAAACAACTTCGATGAGACAGTTTACCGTGTACGGAAGCCTCTTCGTTTCGGTAATTTGATTGATGGTCACTTTTTGTCTGGTCATCACCTAAGAGCAAAAATAACGTTTTTACTTAACTTTTGAGTGTATTTTCGTTATTTGTTGTGCACTTACTGGTTAAGGGGTACCAGGTGGGCGAAAGTCAACACACAGTTACTTTTATTAATAGAAAATACGGCATGAGTTTTATCATAGTGACCACAGCTAATACCAGACCTAAATCGTTTCAAACTTTCAGCAGCAAGAAGACCTAAATCGTTTTGAACTATTATCGTAAAAACAGCGTTACATGTTGATGCGCATACAGTTTCAGCTAAACACAGACATGGCCCTCGGGCCATTGGTACTTACGCAGCCTACTGCAGTATACACCCCGCGGACATAAAACATTTTAACTTAGCGTTTCTGAACCATAATTGAATTAGCGTGGAATTATTTTAATTTTGAGATCAATGATTATTAGCACCGTAAATATTGCTAGAAGGCATTTATTTTGACATACCGATGTAAGAAAAGTTCTGGTATTCCCGAATTTGCAGAGTATCCACGTTTTCAGCATCGTACATACTCGCACCACTTTTCTCCTCAAACCAGCCTGAATCGTTGTTCATAACATCATCCTGAAGCAAAGGCCGCTACAGTTTAAGAACAAGAAAAAAGCCGGCGTAAGGTCAAGTATAAACAAACCAGGTGTTTTGGGACTTTTCTTGAGTCCTTGAGCGCTTTTTGGAGTTTCCTTTTCCATCGCCACAGTACAGCAATCACAGTCACCACAAGGAGTGTAGTTCCCACTGTACTTACCACTACGATAATGGTTAGGTTTTGGACAAAAGTTTCGTGTACGTCGGCAGAGATGTACAAATAGGTTTCTGAAATTGTAATTGAAATTACACGTTTATGGTCAAAGTGTGGCAAAAGTACAATTAAACTGAAGCGCTGCCAATTGAGAAGGTGGACATAAATCGTACTGCATGGAAGCTTGTTACAAAAAGGTTTTGGAAACTGATTATCAGTTTACAGTTCGCAGTTCTAATAGCCAAATAGCTTAAAACTCTTGTACGAGCTTATTACTTACCATTGTGGGGCATGCATTTTACCGTCACTTGATCGGACTCGTTCAATGAAGTCCACAAAATCATGCAGGTAAAGGTGTTGTTATCCGGGTTGCTTGAAGTCATGTTGTAAACTGTGTTATTCGGGCTATCTCCAAACGTTTGTGTGCTACATTGAACTGTTTCATTGGGTTGGGAGTGGTGGTAGACTCGTTCGTTTTTATAGTAGTACCCAGACATATGGAATACTCCACGGTTAAATAGCTCGCTGTCGATGTTATAAGGAGATGTGTCCGAATTGTTTCCCATCACTTCATCTGTAACAGCATTGTGCAACATTGTGGATCGTTTATTTGGAAGAGTGGTAAACGAATACTACAATAGAAAATTGAGCTTTCGAAATGCCTGTATCCTACAAAATACTGTTTACCTAAATTTAATATGTTCATTAAAGTTCCCCGACTTCGTCGTTCTTATCACAATTAAAATCCAAAATTGCCCCAACTAGGATTTATGTGAGTTAAGCCTATGTAACAAAGTAAAAATCGAAAAGTAAAAAATTGGCTAAAAAGGAACCAAGAGACTGATTCCGTAATCTCTCAAATCTATAAATCTTTTTACAAATACCGGAAGGTTAAAAGTAAAACAAAACCAAATTTTTTCCTAATACAACTTTAAATAGGACGATGAAGAGTTGCAGTACTATATAACTTTGTGTGGCGCCCGTGTTCTTACCTTTAGGCATGTCGAACATGCAAACTGATGCGTACTTCGGTGCCTCAATGCGCCCCACGTATTTTTCAAAAACTGTCGGTGGTCTTGGCGGAGGAGGCTCAAACACCGGCGGAGCAGGAATAGTCTGAACTGCGCGAAACACGTTAGATTGTTGTAAAATTTTTCAAGGCTCGGTAAGGTTCAAAGGGACATTTACTACGGTTAATCGAGACGATGATCCCTGTCCTATCTGGCGTCGCTTCTTCAGGGTTTTTTTTCATCGGTGGTATCCAGCAATGGGTTGGGCCAAGTTCCGAATACGACCGAATTCGAAACAAGCTTAAGCTAAAGAACAACTGATGATGTTTTGTCAGAGAGATGCTAGTTTTACACGAGTTTGTATGAAGCGGGACACCACAACAACCAGGTACTGGACGGAATCTGAAAACATATCAAAACATTTGAAAAAATTCCAATGGAGCAAATTAAATAGTTGAAGGAGGTGCTATTAAGAAGATTTCTAAAAAAGCGTTTCAACGGGCCTTAATAATAACGACCAGCAAGAAGCTTTTGGTATTGTCTACAACATCATGCATGATGCTTAATTTTCTAAATAAACATTTTGTATTATTCAGTCAAAAAAAAGTGGTACATCTTGGTGTTACCTTTTTTTTTCGCTGTCGTCGCACAAACGATCATAAATCTCATCCTCGTATAATGTGTCGTCGACATATGTTGCATAAATGGTAAGCATGATGTGCCTCGCCTCCAGCACGGCGTTGCTAAATTCCCATTGGAACTTCCCACAGGCATTATCGACAAACACCACTTGACTATGCTCGATGTAGCTGTCCAGAATCCTTCCAAATACGTTTTCTATGGAAACAAGTGAGTCTGTCACCTTTGTCACTTATTGCGCCTGTAAATCATTCCCTAAATAAGTGTAATTAACGAAACAATTTTAGTAAAGGAAAATGACTTAAAATGGCAACATATCTGCAAAACAATATTGTCCGATGATAAACTTTGTTCGAATTTAAAATTTGTCCCACATATTTTGATGATCTCATTCCCACCTTTTTTCGAAAGCCTTATCATTTATCAGTGTTGCACCACAGAATTGTAATTGTCTAACAATATTTCCTTTGTCTGTTATTTTCAATTGTTTTATTAGCGGACGGTATACCAACTGATGTAGCCTACCTCAAGAATTTATTTTACTTATTCTTACCAGATTTGGTTGTATTATCTGCGACTTCACATTTTTCATCGCACATTTGATCAGCAGGTTTTCCGTCGTCGGGACATGACAGTATTCCTCCAAAACATGTTTGGCTTGATGCGAACACGGTCGCAAGACCGACAAATACAAAACTATGCCAAAGCTCCATATACTACACTTTCTAACACAACAAAAAATCAATGGTACTGGTTCATATCTGAAGTTTTTTCGTGAATAACCGATTATGTAATCATGTTTGAGGTCAATAACTGTCTAAAAAAGGATTGTTTCAGTTCACATTTGTAGAAAATCAGGTAAAATATTCTAAAATGCTTGTTATGTCCAGCTGTGTTTGTAAAGCAAGGAGATGGGTAAACCAATAACTTTAAACCAGTTTTTAATCCTAAACTATTTCTGTAACCAAGAATATTTACAACATTAAGGTTTCTCTTGTCATGTCTAAACTTCCCTCTGGTAATTTACATAATATAGCCTAAATGACGTAGTTAATAACTCCAAGATTCCGTCAATATAGCCGCAGCTTTTATCAAGTCTTAACTACAACTTTTCGTAAATGACAGAACTTAAACTGTAACAGAGAATTATTTTACTCAGGTACATTCGCGATAACGTCACGTTTTTCAACGCCGGAGGGCAACGAGCTCGCACCAAACCCAATTTACCACCTTGACCTCGTCTCTTCTCGCCACCTTACTGATTGCATCGATTATCCTACGTGTTGTCAGCTGACTAGACGGAGAATTGTCCTTCGAGGTTCCAGAAGGTTTTGTCTGGGCATGCGATTTCTTGAAATTGCAGTCTTGCAGTAACTTTGTGTCATTGTTTTGGAAGTATCAAAGCCTGAGGAATTAATAGGCAAAAAATCGAACGTGACTAAATCTGCACTTGCGGGTCTGTGTTGAAGAAAAGACAATGCGGCACAGAGGAGAACAACAATAATACTCGAAGTGGCCAAGAGCAAATAAGTAAAAAAAAATCCATGCGGAAAGTTTTCGCACTTCGGGCACTTGATCACTTCACGGCGACTCTTCAACGGTCATAGCAGGATTACTTCGTCCCAGGCCGGCGATTGTTCTGATGTTGCGAGAGCGGCTTTTGTTCGGCGTCTAAAGAAATTTGAAAATATGGACAGCGTTAAACTTCTAACATGCAAAACACATTAAGGAAGACCTTTCAGACTGTTTCCCATAGTTAAAAACAAAAACGTGTAATACCGGTTTTGTTTCAGGCGATAATTACTGTGTGCAAGTCGAATTTAAGGCTAAAGAAAGGCCATTGGCTGAGCTAATTTATTCCACTTGGGAGGCAATTTCTCCATCGCCAACCGACGACTTGAGGGGCAGTGCTGCGAATGACTTATCGAAAACAAAATCCTTGAGACTTTTACTTGTTCTTTAGTAAGTTATGTTCTACAACAGAAGCAACGGTACACTGTTAACATGCCGCAATAACTAAATAACATATATTTTTTTTAAATCTGCGCAAGTTTATCACAAATCAAGTCAAACCCATAACAATTTTGACTTGTTTAGTATTAGTATTTATTTCATACTTACAGCATACACTGCGTCACAGTCGTATGAAGCACTCTGTTGTTTCTTTTTGCGGCTGTATATGCAGTAAACAAGAAGAACGATGATAAGTATGAGGAGAATAATTGCAAGCACAATGACGATGATCAACCAAGTGTTGAAACCTCCTACTGCAAGCGGTGGCTCAACCGTACCTAAATATACGTGTAAATAAGTCGAAATATTAAGTAAATATTCTTAGACATATTATCAGGTTCATATTAATCAATTTCTAGCGATGAAATAGGCTTTGATACTTAAGCTCTTCGATAGCTCCTGTAAAAATCATGCACATGGGGACATTTAAAACGAGACGGAATGATACGACCGATAGTATTATAGTTAATATGTTCGCCTATCCACAGAACTTTTAAAGTTTCGTAAATAGTAGATTTGATTTTGGGCAAAAAATGTATCTTTCAGTGAAAGAAAAGCTTCCTCATCAATATGTTCACATCATAATGTGATAAAACCATGTTTTAAACCATTGTCTTGTTAATAATGAATCACCACAGATCATAAGGTACTTAGACATAGTATGCCACTCCTTACCGTAGGTTTTATGAAAACACCACTTGTCATAATTCGACGAAGTTGTCTGCTGGTAACAGCAACCACGTGATGAGCACGCGTCGCGGTCAATTCCCTCCCAACCGCATTCGACGCGCGACGATCCGCCGTCACAAACGAGTCCTGCAGACCGCAAATGTTGCTGTAAATGTAACGAACTTTCCAGAAAAAAACACCGCGCGAAAGTACCGCTTTCCGCATCTTATAGGCCAAGATGGAAAATCCCGAAAACTTGCCACCCAATTGCGCAATACAATGGCTGGTCGCAACCCTGTTTGCGAACACGGTTTTGTTTTTGTGTCTAAACATGTGATACAATAATTTCATTGTTTGAGTGCACCAACGTTTGTGAAAAAGCAGCTGACCAATCCAAACATCTATGCTAAGCGTTAACGTTAAATTATGCACCAATATTTTCCAAGCACCACAACCAAACGGTCTCAAGCACAATGAAAATACCTCTGTAGCAACACAAAGTGGAACGAAACAAAGGATACAAAATGGACAAACCTTCTCCGATACTAGTGTTGAGATTGCAACTAACTGAATCACAGCAGAAGTGGCACAAATGTCCTGCATTGCCCGGTTTGCACAACTGCATATTGGCATCTGCCGTCGTCGCACAAAATGCAGTGGAAACACAGTTACGTGTGACATACCTTAAAAATCGGAAAAAGTTTAAAAAACAAAAACCAAGAATTTGTTAAGGAGGTGCAATTTTAAATCTTAACTTGAGTGAACGAAGTTACACAATTTCAAAGAAAAAAAGGAGAATTTTTGCCTATTAAACATGAATTATTACAACACCTGAGACAAATGCTGTTCTAATCATATCTCGGTTTAGTAACTGCGAACTGTAAAATCCGCGATAACGGATTTGTAATTTCATCTAATCTAATTGACGATAACTTATTTATAATGGTACCAACGGATTTGGACAAATGTGTCGGCGTGGACAATTGAATGTTGATGTGTATAACCTACGTTTGGCCTCCATTAGCTGGGTAATGTAGTGTGGTGATGCAAGATTGCTGGGAGGCTGGACACTGTTGAATTGTCGTCGAATTAAAGTTGAACAGGGTAGAATTTAAAGTAATTCCGCACAACACGACATTTGCAGCTGCAAAATTAATTCAACATTTAAAGTGTCAATTTGTTCAATCAGAATAACGATAGTTTACACAAGTTACTGGAAAATTTCTGGGGATTAAAAGCAAGTGACAGAACCTTATAACTATAGCTTCTACGATATCGTCGACTCCAAACCCACATTAGATTTTGTGTAAACATTGTGAAAAGTTTATACACACGGCACAGCAAAAAATATTTATACTTGGATATGTATTTTCGCATTTGGCTTTGGGCACAGGAATTCACCTGATTCATTCTGGGTCGATTGCACAATTGTGGATGATATACTGTACAGTCCTTCGTGTACGGATCTGACAAAGAATCTATACATTGCACCCGAAGTTAAACCGGATACCGTCACCTGGGGGAAAAATTAGGACGAGTTAACCTCGTTGCAAACGTTTATAATCTTTGTGTTTTATTCTTTTTTTGTGTTTTGTAAAAATGTCTAAAAGGTAAAAATATTTTTTTTACTTCTTGTCCTGTAACGTTTGCTATCACCGTCGCCTGCTGTTCTTCTTCCTTAAAGTAGTCAACCTGATATGTGTACGCTCCATTGCACTGCAAATCCCAGCCTAACGTGACAGAAGTTGACGTTCTTTGTTTCACAACCAAATTTCGAGGGTTGTTTGGGCCTAAACCACAGAGTCACTTTATTGGGGAATGGTTTTAGGGAGAAATAAATTAAACTTAAAATATTATTTTAACACATGTATTTTAATTCTCGGAAACAAAATTAGCATTCAAGTACGTTTGCTGAGCATAAATAAAAATATTAAATATCATCAATAAAATAAATGTTTCTAAACTACATAGTTTAAAAAAAGTTTACAAAGAATATTAGAAATACAAAATTCTGAGAAAAGAAGTTGTTTTTACAAAGAATAAATACTGCTGACGTTTCGGTTCCAGGAAACCTGGCTTTAAGCGCTTTATCATTATCAGCCGAAAGCAATTCACATTTTCTTCCATTATTTTTGGCGATGATTGATATACTTACGCCACACTAGAACTGGATCAAGAACGTTGCAAAGGCCAGTTTCGCAACAAATGGCGGCGTTGTCCCGAGTGCAAAAACTCTCCACTGTATCGTAGCAGTCAACAACCGAAGTTTGGCAGCCCTTTTGATCTGTAGCAAATGTAAAAAAGGCTACTGTACACCTAAAACCACAAAATACGATAAAAACCGAAACAGAATCTAAATTTTAATTGCCGGAGCAAATTTACCGGATAAAGTGCTTTGTTGTGCATTAAAAAGCAGTCTATCTTATGTTTAATTATTCTGGTGTGATGGTTGTTTGTGAAAATTAACTTAGACGTTCTTTAATTCCTATTCAACTGAAATCTTAGTCTTTTCTAGAGAAAAACCAAACAAATTGAAAGGTCTTCATATGGAAAAAGTTAATATCATGAGCAAAAATATAAATAATCAACATTTTTGAAAACAAATTTCCGAACTCCCTGCTTTTTGAAAATAAGGTTCCGACAATTTGGAAACCAGACAGTTAGATTCTTAATGACGAAATTTCTGATTACGTATGTTGGAGGAATTGTTTTCCTGTGGTGTATTACATTTCTGCATTTTAACGTTGACGGTTAAAAACGATGCGATATAACTTGAAGCGATAAAAGATCCAAGTCAACACGTTTTTGTTACACGAGGTGGTTATGCAAGTTCGACATGATAGCCTCAGGTGTTATTTCGTAGCAACATCGTGCTGTGCAGTTTCAAACATGCGCCACGAATAGACAGTCACGTTGTAAGCTGGAAACATATGTTTATTTCTGTTGTTTTATATTTAAACAGCAGCTTGTAATCTTGGTTAAAAATATTAGTATGTTCACAAACGAACCTAGATTAACAATTTTTGAAACAAAGGTTACTCTCTAAGAGTTCAAAGGTCAGTCAAAACATCCTTAATTGCCTCTCAACTTCGGTTTTCTGTGGATTTGTAATTACCAATGCATTACGCATCCAAAAAAATATGTGTTCGCCACACTCTTTTAAGTTCGAAAACGAATCTGGCTATTATAAACCAACTTACAATATCGTAATCCATTATTCGTCCAAGTCCACGAGTAACATCCAACGTCTTGTCCGCATTCCAAAAAAACGTTACATGTTTCTGTAACTAGCCTCGCCGGGCAGTATTGACATGGGTAGGCATCTAAAAGTTATCACACAATATTATATTTACGAAATCGTTGTTTAGGTTTTGCATGTATCATGTTTACGATATGATTTGATGTGTTTGCTAGGTAATAAAACTAAAACATATTTATGTAAGCAATAAAAGTTTCAATTGTCTTCAGTTTTAAAATCTCATGAAGATCGTTATTTATATTAATAAACTTAAAACTTAAATACATTGTCTTTGCGAACTATATGTTGCACAAAGAACTAATCGCATATGTTTTAAAAATATGGTTAGTTGCAATTTATTTTGACATTACCTGTTGTCAAAATAAGGGCAATCGAACCCACTGCGAATAAAAGCATAAAATCCATGATGCTTGTGCTTTCTTGACTGACGCAAACTCCAAAGCAACTCCCGAATATAAAGACCCAAGAATTTTCCAAACACGGTCGAAACAGTTTGCATTATGACATCAGTTTTCGAACATTAGATAAAAAACGTTGGTCAATTGATTTAAAATGGTGCCCTGGACGCCCCCGGAGCCCCGATTACCCAGTGATTTTCCTCTCGCCCGCGGCACTTTCAATGGGTGAGCATTAGTGTGGGGACTTTGATGTGAGCTACTGTTACCGACCGAACGTCATACTGGTGGAAATAATTTCCACTGCTTAGCAAACGCCGATGACACCGATGACACCAAAACCTACTCAACCAGAAAAAAGTGGCTTCTCTTTGTATTGCGTTTTCAGAGTCGCCACCTTTTATAGACATTTTGATAAAAATATCATCAAAGGGAATATGCGGAAGTTTTTTTGGCAAAAGTTTGTGTCACAAGCTTCGGTAATTAATCCGCCAAGTGTTTTTATCCTTGCTGTCGTATGACAAACTATTAAGGAATGTGAAAGTGTTTATTTACTGTAACCTTTGATGATTCATTCAGGTAAGTTTTGGGCCAAACAAAAGAAATTAGCCAGAAAATGTGAGCCATTCTCTTAAAAGGTTCTCCGTGTGCATGTAACCGTTTTCCTCAACACTATTTTGCACTAGTTTGACAAGTGCTTTATGAAACTATATGCTAAACTGACTAAAGTTAGTCCAGGAAAAATATGTACGCAGCTGGGTGGCAACAACGTTTCGCAACAAAACGTAATCTCCTCAAGAAGTTGAATCCATTGTTCCGCGCAAGGGTGAAAACGCTTAACCTTGCAGGTCCTTACCCGTGTTGCTTCGTTTAAAGCGGCTGCTGAGGTTTTCTTGTCTCTGCCATCCGATGACAATCGGCCAAAACAAAGCGACGAGCGCTTTTCATGTCGAACGAAGATCGTCTTGACTGTAAGGGCTCTTTGCTGCGTCAGGCGGACATTCAAAATGCACATGGAAGGTCTGTGACTAATCGAAGACAAATAGGCAAGCCGCTAACGACCTGCACTTAACTTGTCGCCTTAGTTTCTCGTTGACAAATGCTCGCATAAGTGCTGACGTCAGTAAGGAAAATGCGGTGACGACCATAGAGGACCAATTGACACCAAACGGTCTTGTGAATTACACAGAATTTGTTCCAAGTTCAAAGTCAGCTCAACTCTTTGGAATGCATTGCTACAGTTGTAAGATTTGCCCGCTGACTTGAAATATGCGGGGCGTCTGGATGCTACTAATACTCTTTCATTTTAGTGCTTATCGATTTTCATACGGTGAGTACATTTGTTTTAGTGTCAATTAAAGCAGGGCTTAACTTTTTAGTCTGTAACCCCTTCTAATTTATTAAAATTTTTCGCGATAGTCAGTTTAAAATATACTGTAAGGCCACAAACAAACGAAAAATATTCAGCTGAGTCACAAGCGTGAGGCGTCATTGCTGCAGTTAATCTTTGGGTTTTTGCAATTCCGTGTCAAATTTAGAAAACGTTGAATTTGTGTAAATGTAACACTTTAAATTGACGTACTCTCGACCCAAAAACTAGCCGTGCGCCCCCCAATTTGGGAAGCCCTGAATTAAAGCACGTAAATTTTATTTACTTTTCAGCAATTTAGTTTACAGTGCACATGTAGAGCAATTGTGGTAAAGAAAGGAGCCTGCTAGAAACAAATAGTCATCAGCGTAATAGAAGAAAGTATTAATTTTGGAGTAGATTTTGTCACGAACTGTACCGTGTTTCACCACGAACAGATAGTAATACCTTATCATTTCGTAAACAGCGCAAGACGAGGGAACAACAAACGAGTCTGAGCAAACCACGGAGGGTCCTTGTGGGGGTGAACTAACCCCGGGAACTTTTAGCCTGATTGAAAGTCCCGGTTACCCTAATGAAAACAATCCCACAGGGAAGTATCCTGTCAATACAGATTGTGAGTGGAGTTACGATGGCGACGAAGATACTTTGGTTATGGTTAGTTGGGGTGTTATGCGCTTTCTTAGACATTTTAATTTGCATTGAAGATCTATCAGTTTGGTTAATTTTCCTAACGTCATTTTAATGAGCAATATAAACCAGAGTGGCAGTAACTTGAGCCAGCAATTTACCTTGAATCAATTTTATAACCTAAAGACACCCAAGTCTCCCTGATCAACTTTTGGACTTGATTGAGTGAGACTTTTGGGAATTGACAAAAATGACTTTGGCACTCAATCTGTGGTGACAGTTTTGGTCTATTATCTGGACATAAAAGCCTTCAATGGAAATAAAAACAATAAACACCGTCCAAGACCTTTCGGATCTAAAGTACAAAAAAGCAATCCTGAATCATTTTTCTCAAGCGATCAATCTAATGGTGTCTAAAGATATAGGACAAATCAGTTTTTACAACTTTAAACTATTTTTAGGTCAAGTTTTGGGACTTGGTTGTGGAGATTGGTGCAGGCAACTCCAACAGCAGTTGTGAATATGACTTCGTAAACATTTCCATATCATTACTAAGTTCACGGTATTACTGCGGGTGAGTTTGCTGTTATGTTATTGATGCAACGCTTTGTAAAACAATACGCAAACATGAGACTCAAACACCAACCGCCTACCTTCGTCGGTCGTTATAATCGTCGTTGTTCTGTCGCTTAAAAATTTACTTTATTTTTCCGGCTCCATGTGGCGTCGAGGAATATAATGTTTTCGAAAAGATATCTTAAATAAAAAATCTTTGAATTTGTTTATTTACAGGAGTTTAGGGGTTAAATTTACACCACCAATGACAGAATAAACCTTCACAAATGATAATTACAGTATAATTACTAATCAAATGTTCCCAATTCATGCAAGGTATAGGCGAACATAAGAAGCACCAGGTGGACACTTGAAGCTACATTTTTTGACTTCTTGATAAGACGCTCTCTACTAAGTTTCATGACTTTGTCTTCATTGTGGATTTAACAATGAAGACATTTTGATCGCAGTTTTGTCGTCTAAGTGTCTTTCGAAAGCTTAAGTTTTCGTTCAATCCCTTGAAATAATCGATAAAGCTTCTTGTAGTTGGTTGTTTAAGCTATTTTCGTGCTTGCCCCTCAGTACTCGTTCTTTGAAGAGGTTTGTTTTGCGAATTAGCGACTTTCACCATTTTGCTTTACTAGGTTGGTAAAGTGCCATTTAACTGCAATGTACTAAAAATGAGTATTTGATATAAAACTTTCGCCCGAATGAATATTAAATCACTATTATTGGCTTTTTCCAATTTAGACAAATTAATCATGTAATTTGGTCAAAGATTATTGGATATTTGTGGCCCATAATAAAATAATGTCCTTTTTCGTTGTGTTTGCAGGTATACAGCGCCACCGGATGTTATTATTGGTTTTGGGTCACTCTTTATACACTTTCACAGCGACAGTTCGGTCAGCTACAGAGGTTTTACACTAAGCTACAAAAGTAGGTTGTTGTTGTTGCCTATACTAATAAACATGAAGTGGTTGTTGAAAAGTTGTGAGCAAAGAATGTTCAACAGTCGCCAAACAGAGAGGACTTGAAGAGTTACACGTACGCAATTATTTAAGCACTTGACTGTAATTTACCGCTGTGGGTAGGTACCTTAAGATTTTGGTAAATGAGTCACTATAAATGAACCAAGTTACTTGCTTTGTCTGGCACCAGATACTTTTTAAAGTCATGACGCACATGGTATTTATCACTTATCAGAAAAGTGTTTTGAACTAAGTTATTTGACCGTTTTTATTAAATTTCAAAAGGAAACAAAAGCCACGACGTTTTTTTTTAGTTTCGAAAAAAAAGGAAAGTAAATTTTAAAAACTTGTAAACTTCGAATACGTGTTCGCATGTTTAGTATATTATAAATATTTTTATACACTCACGTGACATCAATTAACCATATATTGCTAACCCAGTATATTCCCATTAAAGCAGACATACTTATCGTACTGCATTTTTACTGGTAAAAAATTCTCGATTACCGTCGCTTTGGCTCATCGCTATTTGTCTTTGCTTTTGCAGGTTTTACCTTTTACAAAAACCTAAAACTGATGTCGTTTTTGTTGGGGCTGCAAATCGCAAAAGCCCTGCGCATGTGTGTCGCAATTTTAATCTGGTTTTAAAATGTTTCGAAACTTGTTTCTTTCTGCAGTTACACCAGATTACGACCCTTGCGAGCCCAACCCGTGTGTGACTGGGGAGTGTGGAAGAACAGAAGATCGTGTACGCTCAAAGTGCATTTGCGATGCTGGGTTGGTTTGTCTTCAATACAACACAGTTACAGAGACGATTTTTTTTCGCACTTTAGCGGAAGTTGGCTGCAATCAAACATATCCATTTTGTCAGTTTGTAGGGATACATGTGTTTGAAACACATTACACTCGAGACAATTTTTTTATTGTTTCCAATAAATTGCATCACAATTAAAATCTCTCAATAATAACAAAGTTGCGAAAATCGATGGTACCAGTCTAATTAACTAATATTTTTTTAATAAATGTATTTCATTTTATCATTAATTAATTCCATTTTTGTTAAATACAGTGCGACAGGCGAGACTTGTGAGATTGATATAAATGAATGTTTATCCGAACCGTGTCAGAACGGAGGAACGTGTGGCCAAGAAGAACATAACAAATATACGTGTCAGTGTACGATTCGGTGGGAGGGAGTAGATTGCGAAATCGGTGAGGCAAAAAGCTGTTAGTTGAGACTTGTATGATGCTTACTTTACATTTTTTACTTTCGTTGCACTATTTCGATTACAATGTACCGCAGAGAAGGAATCGCCCTGTATGAGCAACCCATGCCAAAACCAAGGCACATGTATCAATGACTTTGAAGAGTTTACATTCGAATGTGAATGTGTCCAGCATTACAAAGGAGTCAATTGCGAAATTGGTATGTTTTTGTGGATATTATGCATTTGTTTTGAAATAAAAAAGCAACTGTGATGTGGCCACGCGGTAAATAATTTTTTATTTTCTACTTTTATATTCTCATTTAAAACCGCTAAAAAGGATAAAAACCTGATGAAGAATTTACAAGCTTTCATGTGAAAGAGATTTTGTAGCCGTTTAAATCAAAGATAATAATTTGCAATTAATAACTGATAGTCGACTTACCACCTTGCCAGTCATCCCCGTGTCTTAACGGGGGGACTTGCGAAGACCTCCCAAACCAAGTCTCAACAAGTGATGAAGAATATCCTTCCGATTTTGACGGATTTCGATGTACTTGCACCAAAGATTGGCGAGATGACATTTGCCAAAGAGGTCACCGCCTGCGGCGCTAGACAGTAGCAACGCTTCTTGGTGGCTTTTTAGGCTTTGTTTTGTTACATTTTTCATGCTGCTTTGGTACCAATACTTGTGTATCAGCTAAAGTTGTTTGCCGTTTGACATTTACATACGATGTTTAGACATGTATTTATCCGACGCTTATCGTAGTCGCTACTAGTTGGAAGATGTCATGACACTTCACAAACCTGTTGATTTCTGGTTTCTTGACATAAATAATTTGCGAGCGTCAAGCAAAATCAAATACATTTTTTTAAGCAGTACTTTAATTAGCTCTTGTCCATGCAGACCATTTACCATATTTGCGTCATTCTGCTTGTGCCCATAATGCTAAAACCAAATAGGCACTGAGTTTTATATTTGTTTTTTTTTTGGAAATTTGCAGAGGCCGGTTGTATAAACCCGGGAATTCCCTACTTAGAAGAAAGAAAGCGTTTTGAGGAGGGATCGACAGTTGAGTTTTCCTGCGTTGATGGTTTTATATTAACTGGTACAGTCAATTTGACTTGTTTCGAAGATGGATCATGGTCACACAGTATGCCAGAGTGCATAAGTAAGTTCTGCCGTTTCAAATGAAGCCACATCGCTTACACTAAAAAGTACCATAAAAAAATTTATTTTCGCTAGTTTAGCGAGTAAATTTAATTAAAAATATAACTGCGAGAGAACTTGTATACAGTGAATACATCGCAATGCAAACGTGTAGACAATTGATGTTTCCATCATAAGTGCATAATGACGGAAAGCTTAAAACCTTTTACCCATAGCATAAATTTTAGGCTACCCTGCAAGTCCTAAGCTAGAGGTTGAATTTGTAATGTTGGTCGCTTTGTCTGTTATTTTTAATGGGAATTGCATGCATAATGAATGTTATTAAATTAACATGTTGTTGCATATTAAGGTAACACAACTTCAACAGAAGAAGAGGGGGTTTCCACTTGGCTCGGCGTTATGATCGGCCTCGGGGTGGCGCTAGCAGTCAAGTTGGTTATCTTTACCTTGTGGATGATCTACAAAGGGTGGGTGCGATGTCTTGAATGCAAACTGCAATGCTTTTTGAAATACTTGTAAACACTCAAACTTGCTATATAATATCAAGCAGTTGCATTTGTTGTCACAAAATTTATTCCAGAAAAAAAAAAACTTTTTTCCCGGCAACCTATAAATCGTCCACACTAGAAAGTAAAAAATGTCGAGAGAATCAGTGTTTTCTTTGATATTATTGTATATTGCCAGCAAACTAATTTCAAAACAGTTGCTACACAAAATTAAAAAAGTATATTTATTTCATTTCACTTTTTAGGCCATGGGTAAAACNGTATTTATCCGACGCTTATCGTAGTCGCTACTAGTTGGCAGATGTCATGATACATAAACCTGTTGATTTCTGGTTTCTTGATGCACATAACTTTGGGCCGAGAGTTAAGCAAAAAACAAATACATTCTTTTAAGCAGTACTTTAATTAGCTCTTGTCCATGCAGACCATGTACCACATTTGCGTCATTCTGCTTGTACTCATAATGCTAAAACCATATGGATACTGAGTTTTATATTTGGAATTTTTTTGGAAATTTGCAGAGGCTGGTTGTACAAACCCGGGAATTCCCTACTTGGAAGAAAGAAAGCGTTTTGAAGAGGGATCGACAGTTGAGTTTTCCTGCGTTGATGGTTTTATATTAGCTGGTCCGGTCAATTTAACTTGTTTCGAAGATGGATCATGGTCACACAGTATGCCAGAGTGTATAAGTAAGTTCTTCCGTTTCAAATGAAGCCACATCGCTTACAATAAAAAGTACTGTAAAAAAATTATTGTCGCTAGTTTAGCGAGTAAATTTAATACAAAGTATTAACTGCCAAAGAACTTGTATGTAGTGAATACATCGTAATGCAAACGTTTAGACAACTGATGTTTTCACTATAAGTGCATAATGACGAGAAGTTGAAAACCTTTTTATGTACACAAGTTTTACCCATAGCATAAATTTTAAGCTACTCTGCCAGTCCGTATCATGTGTTCCTTAGCGCGTAAACTTTTGAGGTTGAGTTTGTAATATTGGTCGCTTTGTCTGTTATTTTTAATGAGAATTGCACGCATAATGAATGTTATTAAATTAAATTAAATGTTGTTGCGTATCAAGGCAACACAACTTCAACAGAAGAAGAGGGAGTTTCCACTTGGCTCGGCGTTATGATCGGCCTCGGGGTGGCGCTAGCAGTCAAGTTGGTTATCTTTACCTTATGGATGATATACAAAGGGTGGGTGCTGAATCTAAAACGCAACCTACATGCTTGTCGACATGTTAAAACTTAAATATTCGTAAACACTCAAACCTGCTTATGACATTGAGTAGTTGTGTTTATAAGTTTTCACAAAATTTGCATAGGATGAAAAAACTATTTATCTCGACAACCAAAATTAGTTTTCCGTGGAGAAAACAAACAATAAAAAACTCTCAGCATCACATACTGTTTGTACTATATGTTAACCATGTCTGGTAAATGAAAAGAAAGTAAAAAAAAAATATCGAGAGGAGTAGTTTAATATTATTGTTTATTGCCAGCAAACTAATATCAAACCGAAAAAGTTGCTACTCTAACTTAAAAAGTATATTCCTTTCATTTCACTTTTTAGGCCATGGGTAAAACTGGACGGAGAAAATATTGAACTGCAATCCAACTTCAGTTTACGCACTAAGTCAGACCTGAGCTTCGTGAGTGACGACGTTTTCCGAGACGACAGAACTGCTCGGACTTTTGGCGGCAAAATGCCTTGACGAACTGTTAGAAATTATGTTGTATGTGTAGCGTCCTATATTGTATATGAGTTCCAAATTGGTTGGTAAAATTTTCGCCATGCTGTTGGTCCAATTTATGACCATGTGTTAATTAAACGACATGGCAGACCTTTTTTGTCAGGGTGGTAAGATATCTTTTACCAAATCATTTGTATTTTAATCCAATTTACATTTCCATCGTTTCACTATGACTACAACTTTAACTGTGTTGAATGCCGGCCATCGCACCTTTTTACTACTTTAAGTTTTTGGGTTCAAAATACCTGAGACAAACTTCAAAAGATTTGGGCCAAATATTTTAGGCTATCAGGTTTCGAGACATTGGCTTAATGCTGCGTAACTACAGCAAAATGCCCGTTTAGATATTTATGTATGTTTGTTGTGTGGAAGGCTTCGTGAGCAACTAAAATAATCGTGCAACACATGATCAAAAACTCGTTAAAACTGTTGAGCAACACACATTAAATGCGCGTCAAATAATAATCTGTTTTCAGAAGTCCGTGGTTTTACTTCGTTTGTATTATAGTAGATCCGGCCCTGTTTGCTTTTTATTGTTGTTTCGAATTGTGTTTTGTTACTATTGTTTTTTTTTGTTAGACCGTCGTTCTTTGCCGAACGCGGTAAATTAGCTTGAAAACTCAACAGTTCAACAATGATGTGAGCGGAATAAACCTTGGTTGTCGTTGTTTGTGTTGTTGTTGTTGTTGTTGTCTGGTGTGACGATACTGATGACGAATGCACTGGATAATTAGCTCCGGTTCGTTTCAAGCACGTAAAAGCCCAGTTGCAGAAGGACCTGCTTCGAATCACAAGTTGCTGAAACAAGGTGCTTCATTTTAACTTTCATTGTCCCAGAACTCGGATTAAGGACTCTTTAACCTGGTACAAGTAATTCGTGATGAGTTGCCGTTTGTCGAACGTTACTTTCGATGCCCGTCTTTTGTGGATACTTTTGGCAACAACAACGGCGTCGTCCACTTAATCGCCTTTGTCCAGCGGGAGCGCCATACTCTACGTCAGCTGTCAACGTACTTGAGACTC
>QXVZ01030329.1:26567-40302 GCA_008931825.1 Phallusia fumigata
ATTAATAAAGCATGTCGCAGTTAAAAACTATTTCGGGCAGCATTTTTGTGATAAAAATATGGTTTGTTTTTTGAATTACGTGTAGGTTGCAGCAGTATAAAATCAACTAGTTGTGTATTGTTATTTATCTCACTTCTAACGGCTGTTTTTAAGAAAAACACGCTCGAATATTCGTCTAAATTTTTAGTTCAATCCTTGACGCTTCGATGTTTAGTATAATGAAACTGCTTTTACATTCAAACATCTTTTTTCGTCGTTGAATTGGTGTATATTTGAAAGGTGCCCCTTAAAAATATTTAAGTAGTTGCTTGCCGTCAAAATGGGATGTGTTCTTGATTGACGAAAACGCATTACATTTTGAATCCTTTGCATTGTCGTCTTGTTTACCAGTTATTTAATGAATAAATCTCTTTTTGGCATAGTTATTTAAATAATCTAGAGTTTTTTTTTAATAACCAGAGACCAATGGCGAATTCCGAAAGCGAAAAACCTAATTAAACTTGGGTCTAATTAAACTAAATGCTCAATGATTCTATCGCCCTCAAATTTTAAAACCTGTTTTGCTCCGAATGCTGTATGTGACAATATTGTACTGTATTTTACCAGGACAAGACGACTATGATCCATGTCGTTCCGGGCCTTGTCTGAACGGGGGTGATTGTGCTCCATCACTTGACCGGTTGTCGGCTATCTGTACATGCCAGCCTGGGTAGGTAACATTGCGATCCTTAAAAGTATCTTGTTAGTGAAATTTCGTTAGGTAAACGGAAAGCACAACCTTTCAAATACGTGGTATTGCAAACTAATCAATACCAGGTCGAAACTATAAACTCATTTTTTAGACTACTTTTGGAGCATTGCCAAATTCTGTTATCTTGTGACATGCCATCTCTCAAAACAATGTCGAAATAAAGTTGGGTTAATCTTTTTACTTTGGCTGATGTAGGTTTGCGGGTCGACAATGTGAAACGGACGTCAATGAATGCGATTCCTCACCTTGTCAAAACAGTGGTGTCTGTACTCAATCAGAAGAACCCAACGCTTATACATGTCGCTGTCCTGAACAGTGGGAAGGACACAATTGTCAATCAAGTAACAAATACAATAACGTGCTTAAAAAACATTAGCAAAGAATAGCAGACTCACATGCAGTCTAATTTTTATAGTCAATTTGACAATCTGTGATTGTTTGCAGCAGTCTAAAGATCAAGTATACATTTTGTCATTTCTTGCAGAAGTAGCGCAGGTGTATTCATACATATGTATACGTATAAAATTGAATAATATAAAAAAGAATTAAAAAAATTTGTAAATTATACAATCTAGAAATTGTTTTAGGTTTTCGAGTTAGAGAATGTTAATCTTTATTGTTGTGACAGAGAAAAGTCCTCCTTGTCAACCCGGACCATGCCGCTTTGGCGCAACCTGCGTTCCTAAGCCAAACTTCAAGTGGGAATGTATTTGCGCACCCGGATATGAGGGAGAAACATGCGAGACAAGTACGATCAAAAATATTTACTGTAAACTAAAATAAACAACACATCCGGTCTTTTCCAAAAGAAATATTTTATTACAAACGTTTTTGAAAATCTTGTACGCATTAATTAAGGCAACACGCAAAGATAAAACATAAAAGTTTTACTGTGCCTAAAACATACATGCAATACCTAATAAATATACCTAATTTTTAACAATTCCCTTGAAACCTCTCAGTGTATAAGCTATAATATACATACAGAAACCGGTTGTGGTAATCCTGGAATCCCCTACCTCGAGCAACACAGACGATTTAATTTCGACACTCTTCTGCAATATTCATGTGTCGAAAATTATATTTTGGTTGGCGCTAATGTGGCGAAATGCGAAATCGACGGAAAGTGGTCAATAGAAATGCCGGATTGCATTGGTAAGCGTTTCTGAAAATACACTGACCGACATTCGTCTTTTTTTAAACGTACAACATGCCACAATATCCATATCTGCTTCAGTTCTAGTGCTTTAAAGAAATACTTTACCCGAGAATGACTTTCTTCGTAAAA
This sequence comes from Phallusia fumigata, assembly GCA_008931825.1. Taxonomy (NCBI): domain Eukaryota; kingdom Metazoa; phylum Chordata; class Ascidiacea; order Phlebobranchia; family Ascidiidae; genus Phallusia; species Phallusia fumigata. The sequence continues at coordinate 28,607 of QXVZ01030329.1, forward strand.
GTTTTTTTCAGTTTAACGCTCAGCGCTAGAATTGAAGAAGTTAGTCCGTCGACTCTTATTCAACGTAATTGCCTCATGCCAAGAAAAGTACATTGGGGTTCTTGCTCTACCAGTCCCAATGGATATTTAAAACTTGCAATGAAATACAAACTAAAACGTAACATATTTTTACGGTGTGTTTGAATCTTCTGTTAAAGATATTTAACAAGGTAAAATATCTTTTTCCAACACTCCATCACACCACCAAAGTAACAGCCCCATAGCGCTCCATGCGAAATCATTGCCAAACAGTTAAACAACTGGATTTGAGATTATAAATTTTTTTCTGTGGAGTTTTTTTTACTTTACATCTATAACTCTCAACGAATAGCGCATTACATAACATGTCTATTATAGCTTGTTTTCAAAACAATTAAAAAAAAAACAATATGACACGAAAGTTGACAATTTTAGAAAATGGAACGACGTCGGCTGTCAAGGCAAGTTTAAGTCCATGGGCTCAAGCAATGATTGGACTAGGGGCGCTACTTACTGTCAACGTGGTTGTTTTTGCTACATACCTTGTATACAAAAGGTAGGGTCATTGATAACAATATAAAGGATATAGCATTGCAAATTACGATACGCGTACAGAGGACTTCTTGCTGATATTTTCGTTGTAATCTACTAACATTTTTTTTCTTAAATTGACTAGTCCCTTCTCCCTTCTTGACCGATTACGTCACGTCGCCTCCGAAAACATCGAATTGCACAAGGAACCTGTCTCCACTTCCCAAAAAGGAGAAGTAAACTGCATATCAGCAAGAGCCAGCGTTGATGTTCATTCCTTCAGTTCCGGCTACCTGTCGTGAAACAAATGTGACGGTTAAAACACATGGGACCAATTGAGCTATAGCGCGTAGCTCAGTAGCTTATATTTACTAAGAGACCGAACGAGGCTAAATGACCAACTAAAAATAAAAGGCGTCTACAAGCTGTTTATTTATTGACAATGCCTGACACTATTTTGGTATTAATGCACTGCTAAACGTGCTCAACTTCTTTACTTGGGTATATATTGAGGCAACTTTCTGAGCATAATGGCCATCATCGACTTCAAAATTATATTAAAAGCAAACAACAAAATTCGATTATTTTTTTGGTCTGTTCCAAATTAGTTTACTGGTTTTACCAAAGAGACAGTACGTTGCTATACTGCTCTTCGAAAGAGTGTGTTTATGACGTCAAAATGTCAACCAGGTTTGTTAATTTCACAAAAAGTCACAGTTGGTTTTGCCTGATTTTTTTGCGTGTTAGTTTCAAGCAAATTTGACGCTAATTTGACGTAATGTTGTTCTTTGCGGTAGAACATGACAGTTTTACATATTTTTTCTGTTTATTTAGTGTGCGTTTATTCTTCTACTCTTAATTCTTATCTTTCTGTGATTAAGAAAATGGCATCCAAAATTGATTTTTTATTATTCGCCGCATTGTGTAAGTCGTATATTGTTGCGTAACATTTGTATTTTTGGGGGGGCCGGGGACCTTCAATGTTTTTGTTTCAATTGTTTAAAACAAATGTTACGGATTGATTTTTTAAGAATAAAACCATAAATCTTGTTTTACTGTTTAAAGCGGGTTCAAAGCTGGTTTACTGTTGCATTAAAACAATTTGAGCACTTTTTGAATACTTTAGGCGATTCGCAATAGTTAGGCGATCGCAAACGGTTTTAACGGCGTTTTAGGAAATGTAACCAATTTTTAGACATAAAACTCTGTAATGTGACGTCATAACTTTTTATATGACGTCATCTGCACAAAAATTACTCACAAGAACAAAAGTTCTCCTAATATTTCAATGGATTTGTGCCACTGAAACCTTGTTTTGCTATTTATCACCAAGGATGGCAGCACAGCACGGTACCTATTGAGTTTGCGTACCACCTACCTATCTGGGTAGGGCGTACAGTACCGTCCTGCCATCCATTGTAAAGAATGTGAAAGACTACGGAACGTATTGAGATGGGCGTACCACGTACCTCTATGCGAAGGTCGTACCGTACCTTTAATGATTTTTGCTGCGTACCGTATCGTACCAACGTACCGTACCGTATTGCCATCCATGTTAATAACAAACCAAATTTTGGCAAAATCTTTCCAGAAGTAGTCAAACTTTGCAGAGGTAGGACCGAAATTTGTTTGAGATTGAAAAAATAATTTTAGCTACGTTTGTTGAGTAAATTATACAGAAGCTTCAATTATACGGACATATTTTGAAACTGTAATTTACCCCACTTAAAAATAAAACGTAGACAGCTGTGAAAAAAATCGAACGGTAACCGGTTTGTTAAGCGCTTCGTTTTCCGATGACCGCGGCAATGTGTGGCTTTGGATGTTCGGCATACAAGGTTTGCCTTTGCAATAGGTTGTTTGTTTTCTGCACCTTTGTAGGGTTTTGCAGTCGTTTTGGTTGTTATAGCGACAACACAGCGTTTCTGAAGCCTAAACACTTTAAAGAGCATAAAAATCAGCCTTCATTTTGTCCCAGTTTTTGTCGAATTTTGCCAACTTAGAACCAAAACATTGGCTACAAACACAACAAAAAACGATGCTAATGGCGAAACCTTTGCCTCAAAATGTATAAAGTTGCATATTTTTGTTATATTTTGTTCTTTTATAAGCGAAAAGTGGTTGACCTTGACCACACCCTAAAAAGAATAAAGCTCAAATCTGCTTTTATCTGGACAAACCATAGAGCTAAATTACAGGGCACTGACTTAACTTAGTGTAAACATTGATTTTTTTAATGTGTAGATGTTTTTTTCTTAAATTTAGTAAATTTTGTTGACTACCAATTTCCCACAGTTTCATCAACAGTTTTAAGACACAAAAACATGCATTAATATGGAAAATACCCTCCAGTTGTTTGATAACAAAAGTTTACTGTCTATAGTCTCCGCTGTGGTAACATGTGTATCACTTGAGTTTGGTTTTATTATTGTCTTAACACAAAATAAAGCCAACACAAGCATTTACCCATTTAATAAAAGGAAGCAGTTTAATGCAACATTTTTTAAACCTGTTTTACGATAGGTATGATAAGATGTACAAATGAGCATCAGCTATCTTGCCGCTGTCAAACAAAATGTTTAAGAAAGAAGTATTACAAGACAAGACTACTTCAATGTTCCTTAAAGTAATACTTTCCATTTTATATCTGTAAAAAAACTACAGGTACTCTTGTTACCATAGTCTGACTGGTGGTTGGAGTGTGGTTAGTTTTTATTTGTCATCGCTCTTTCTAGCAGCTAGCTACTAGGGTGAGTGTCCGCAACTAAAACTTTAGGTGAGGTATTTGTGCCTTAATGAAGGTCCCTTCCGAACCATTTGCACACAGATCATCATCACAAATGTCAGATGAAACTTCATCCTCAAGGTACCTCCATTGAATAGATATAGCCCTGTACTTCTAGTTGATAGCTCAGCATTTATAAGTGTGATGAATAAAAACACAATTTTCAAAATTTACTAAAGTGCAAAAGAGTTTTACCCCCTGTATTTCTTACAATATTGTTTTTTTTTAAGTTCTGATTCATCAGAGGAAGATGAAAGCACAAGCAGTGATGAGGAAGTAAGATACTTCTTAACACTTTTGTGTGGTTGTTCAATATTAACCCAGAATGTAGAATATGATAGTTTGTGATGAGATCTTGTACATGCAGGATCAATATTGCAAGCTTTACAATTTTCTGTGCTCATGCTGCTTTGTCAAGGTGTTGCGTACTTTCAGGTTTATTATTATTTTTTTAATCCTTACCCCATGTTATGCAACCAATGCAGTGACTTGGATGCATAACAAGAGAAAAAACTTACAAACTTCTTGTACCTTATGATGATAAAAAAACATAAAATAAAATGCTTACTAAATTTAGAAAGTAAAGCCAGTGAAACAACATTCTAAATTAGTGTTAAGGTGCACTTACCTGCGTCAATGTAACAAATTACCTATTTTAGGTTTTCTTAAGGATACAGTTGTTATTTCTCATCATTTGTGTGCTGATGTTTGCTTCCAGAAAAAGAAATAGTAAAAGATATTTTGTGCAGGCTGATGCTGTGTTATGCAGACTTGTAATTTAACAATTTAAATTACTTTCACTCAGCCAGAATCACTTAAATGTACAGTCAAATGTAATATCCTATGAGGACAACTGTACACAAGATTGTGGATAACTTGGTTTTCATATACATGTACCTCATTATATGTTTGCAGTCTCAAGATGTTGCAACAACTCCAACAACTGGCACCAATTATTTGCATGAACCCTGGCTGCTACAAAACAGAGAAGATGGAAAAATTGCCACACCTACCCCAAACATACAATCTGGGTCAGAATCTGAAGATTCATCATCAGTAAGATTTTTTTCTTAGATTGTCAATACCATCATTATTCATCTACGAATTTTTTTCCTTAATTGGTTATTATGGTTCACCTTTTATGAAGGGGACACATGACTCACCTTTTATTACCCATTGGTTAACCCACAGGGGCCCAAAATGGTATTTAATATACCCCCCAATATTTAACTAAGTAAGTAGTCTCGAAGTTTAATATTTCAATAATTGGTACAATGCACTGGTTATTAAACATTCTTTTTGACTTTTTATTATAATCCCTTATTTTTTTACAACTGCTTGACAATACATTCAATTATAAGTCCTATTTTTTCGTCTGGCAGACTTTTCTACCTCATGGACATTCCTCTTTTATCAGTGAAAATCTTTATGCTTTCTACTTTGGGGAATAAGACCAATCAATTATGACTATCCTTTATGAAAAAGGACAAAGCGTTAATGTTTTATTTGTACATTGTTTGCAGGCCGAGTCGGACAATTTAAAAGACAGTGACTCATTGCAAGATGGATCATCATCTGATGATCTTTCTAATCAGAGAGGCGGTGTAAAGGCACATAAAAAGGAGATTCCAGTAGGTTTTTTATGATTTTTACAATGGAATTTTGTTCGTAAGATTGGCTTACATGTTGTGTATTTTGCAGGAATGGGAGACTAATCCACAAATCTATGGCTTACGACGATCATCGAGGCAAAAGAAGGAACCAGAAAGATTAAATGTTAAGGATGTATGTTGCCTTTGATTCTGAAAAGAACAATTTATTTTCTTAAGCAGACCTATTAGGCTGCTAGTGTGAATCCATTTAAACTTAAGCTAGATTTTTGATGTACGCACCTTGCTGCATGATAAAGCTTTACATGGGTCAGACATCGGACTTTTAAATATAGACATAAATGCCTACTTAAATGTTTTAATCAGCAGGAAGAGTCAGATGATGGCATGTTCAGCAGAAAGAAAAGAAGTCGCAGAGAGTAAGTTAACTTATCTGAATATATTTCATTCTCTTTAATTGATAGATTATTAGTAATTGTCTAAAATCTAGTGCTAATGCTAGCAAATGAAGTGTTGCAGTAAACAAAATATGATAAGTCATTCAAACCATTTCTGTTTCTTTGTTTTATTAGATCTGATGCTGCAGCAACATTGTCAAACAGCAGTGATGAGCAATCCAGTGATTATGAATCTCCTGTTGCATGGAAGAAAGCAAGCAAAACTAACAACAGATCATCAAAACTTAATCTGATGAGAGCAAAGCTACAGGGACGCAAAAGTGCCAAAAGTAAGGCAACTAAAAACTTGTAGTTCATACAAACTTTGAACACCGTGATAAAGTAAACATGCAATTTTACTTATCTAATAGGTAACCATTTTTCTAAATTGTCAAAATTTTAATAAATTTAATTTGTTGGCCAAAGAATATTTTTTTTTCAGCTTAGGCAAATTTTCAGATTAAAACTGTGTATGCTACAAGCATTTAGTATGCTTACTGCAGCACAGGATTTTTTCCTTACACAAGTTGGAATTAAAGAACGAAATGTTTTGACTTTTTTCAGGTTCAAGACATGGACAGTCAAAGAAAAGTTCTCGTCACAGACAAGGAAGTACGGTATCAGATGATGATGATGACATGTCTTCAGGTGACAATCAACCTATCCGAGCCTCATCAAGAATATTAAGAAACAACAAAGTCAGGTATGTGGGCCCAGCATCGTCCTTTATTGTGAATGTGGTTCATGAACAATTCATTTAGGTAATATTAATATACACACAGTGCTTTTGTAAAAACAGAACTGTGGATAAAACACTTTGTCCACAAAATTTACTCTTTTTACCTTACACTTCAACAACTACACTGGGGACCCATGTGTTTCTGCATGTACATAAAATGCTGTTGCAAAACTGTGGTTTTTGATTTTTGCCACAGTTACAAGGAAAATGACTCCACACAAGAAACGGACAGTGATGAAGTGGTGGAGGTTGCTGAACAAGAAATTCCAGAGGAAGATGAAGCGACTGAAGCCATTGAGAAAATCATGGATCACAGGGTAAGCCTATCACAGCTTAAACTTCTTGTCCTCTTACATTATGCTGTTTCATGTACAGTAAGAACTCTACATTTTTATCTACTAGCTACATTTTTTTAAGTAACCATGTACGTTTTGGAACAAGTTTTTGCCCTTCATCTAAAGACGTAAAAAGATGTTTATCACAAAATGTATTAAATTGTGGCTTGTGAAAAAAAAAANCTAAAGAAAAAAAACGACGATTTATTGGGAGTGGAGTTTTAGAATAAGTTTAACTCAAGAAAACCTTCCATGGACTTTTTTTGAGTCCGCGGACTCGTGTTTGAGAAACATTGTTCTAATAGAACAGCCGCACCCACCCCCCTTTAAACTTGAGGTTTCTACGGTTGGAACCCATTGGTCTACTAGAGTTGAGAGGCATCACACTATTGCGTAATAATTTTATAGCATCGTCTCCAGTGTTTGTACTCAATTTAACGTCTCCACATTATTTCACATCTAGCGCGCTCTCGAGTTCGCAACCAAAACAACTACTGGGATTANAAAAAAACGACGATTTATTGGGAGTGGAGTTTTGGAATAAGTTTATATGTCTGGTCGCGAACTTAAAAAACCTTCCATGGACTTTTTTGAGTCCGCGGATTCGTGTTTGAGAAACATTGTTCTAATACAATAGCCGGAACTGGCAAGAAACTTCAAGTATCTTACTTTACCTCGCTAAAAATATGCACCCCACCCCCTTTAAACTTGAGGTTTCTAAGGTTGGAACCCATTGGTCTACCAGAGTTGAGAGGAATCACACTATTGCGTTTATAGCATCGTCTCCAGTGTTTTTACTCAATTCAACGTCTCCACATTGTTTCACATCCAGCGCGCTCCCGAGTTCGCAACCAAAACAACTACTGGGATTATCAAGTGAAATGGTGCGGTTTGCCCTATAGCGAATGTACGTGGGAAGACGAACAACTCATTATAAAGGACTTCAAAGCTGAGATCGACGCGTTCGACATGCGGCAAGACAACCCATGTGTTCCAAAGCGGGAGTGCAAGGTACGTTATTAACGAAAAACTATGATCAGTTGGCTTTGGGTGTTTTATTTAGCTTGAAAACAAATTAGTGATGAAATTTAATAGGGAATGTTGAAAAAAGTTGTTGTCCTCGACTACTTACTAATATATTTAGGCACAAAGCCTAAACCACACTTGTTCCTGTGAAACTTTTTGCACATTGCTGTAATTTTTCTCCTACTTCTAAAACTAATACCTACACCAATGTCTCCATGGTACCAAATAGATTTTTACATGTCGATGCCATCTGGTTTAGTGGTTGTTAGGGTTTTGTAACATTGATTTATTTCGGGTTTGGTTAACAATAATCTCACACAAAAACGCCCAATTAACGTATTTGACTGAAAATTAGACTGCAAACACAAAAAAGCTGTCTGCATGGCGGTACTACGTCGCACGCAAGTTGTACTATCACAATGCAAAGAGATTTGTTTGGCCAATGAGGGACACATTGCAGGAAAAAACACAAGTGTTGAAAAAAGTTCTGTACAAAAGTTCAACATCACAGCATAGGTAATTTGTTTTGTGCAATTGTTAGGCAGACATTGCTCTCTTGCCATTGGGACCAGAAGTCCGACTGCTTTTGTGATACTGGCCGAGCTTGAATGCCCCGTTCAGGCGCCGTTTGAGAGCCTCGCGCACGTATTTGTCCTTCAGCACGCATATCACAAACACAAACAATCCTTGCAGCCCGTTCAGGACTGTGTGAAACATGGTTAACGCAAAAAACGCCGCCGCCGTGACGTCACACTCGTGGTCGGTCACGTGGTCGGCAAAGAACGTGGGTATCCACCCGACGACCCACGTCACACCAAGTAGTGGGAAAAGTTTCATGAACGCTGCAAAAACCACAAAAGGGATGGCCTGCTGTCGCGGTGATGCGCTCGAGCTATCAGTGCTCTGTAGGCTTTTTGATTCATCGCTGGTGAAAGCTTTTTGTGCGGGTCTGTATTTCTTGCTCTCGCGTGACAACCTCACTATCACGCAAAGCACTTTGGCCAGCAGGACACAGTTTACACCAAGAATGACCAGGATCGGCCCGCTGCTTGCCCATGAAAGTTGGTTTTCGTGGGTGAGCCAACATACCCTTTGTTTAGTATGTACATCTTCTGTGTTAAGGTTGTAGATGTAATGGCGGTTGACAAGTCCGTATATAAGCGTGCTGCCGGCAATGACCACCGGCGCGCCCCATCCCACCGCATACTTGATCCAACCGAGCGTCTGATTGCGTATGTTCCCACGCAGTATGTAGACGTAGAGTATAAGACCTTCGACTGTCATCCACGCGAAAGTCGCGACAAGAAAGAAGTGACTGAGAAAAGTCACGACCACGCACGGAACGCGGCTTACCGCCGAGACCTCGCTAAACAGTAGAGTGACGCACATGCCAAGCACTGCACAACTCAGGTTTATATGGGTAAAATGGCGTTCGGTCTTACCAGAGCAAGATGAATCCTGCACCAGGCGGAAGCTAAGAATGGTAAGAAACAGAAATATGATTGACACTGAGTTGCAGACGTAGCCCGCCAAATGGGTGTAATGCATGTGATAGCATCCTAGGTGGTCTTGAAGCTGCAGTGAGCGCACATCGGCGTTGACTAGTAAAATGGCGAAGGTTGTGGTGTGGTTGCACGTGCATGTTACCGAATTGTTGGTTTGTCGCAACACTCTGCAACCGTAGGGACTCCATTCGTGTTTTGTGTAGTTGTAGAACTGGCAAGATGTTTGCTTTGTTGATCCGTTGCTGCTAGTTTTATGACTTCTCTTGGCGGCAAGTGTAAAGGTAACTGGTACGCTAACTTTTTTGCCTTTTGGGTCGTACACGGAGTGGGACAAAATTGCTGAATTCCTGATTAACCCCGTGTGTTTGCCGTTAATTCTGCTCAGCAATCTGGAAAGCTTGCGGAAAACGATTTTAACTTCGATCCATTTTCCGCTTTTTTTCGTCGCGAAATCCCTGTTTTCAGCCTTATGGGCTCTGCGTTTCTTCACACGAAGATTTATGTTGTCTGTAGTGATCTGCATCTGCCTTTTGAAGTTGGCTTGAGCATTGCCGAGTACCCGACTTAAAAGTTTGACAACAGAAATTGGGGTGCGGAGTTTCGGGAATCTGTTGGACAGCAGCCCAGACGTTTTGATCCAGCTTTTAGTATTTCTTTCGTCAAGAGCAATACTGTAAAAAATAATTAAACGTTTCGGTAAAAAAAAATATCTGTCCCATAGCAAAAAATAATGTTTACAAGTCATGCGTCAGCGTGATGTACGTTTTTAGAAAAACGTCCCTAATTGATACCATCGGGTCTCACGGGTCACAATGACAAATGCTAGTGGATATCCTAAACTCATCGACACGTCGATACGCCGTAAGTTGAATTGCTGTGTTAGCAACTTCTCTTTGTAATCACCTTGACACTTCTATCAATCTGCGGGCAAACGTCTGAACTTCCACCAGACTTGCGTTCTGCAGAGGGGACGCGTTGGCCAGGATGTCCATGAAGCGGGCGGTCTTCAGTAGATTCTCTGACGCTATTGTTGACTGCCTGTCCACAATTCTCTTCATACAACCTGTAGTTCGTATTCAACAAAATAAACTTCGATCGCAAAACTGGCCGANGCGGTCTTCAGTAGATTCTCTGACGCTATTGTTGACTGCCTGTCCACAATTCTCTTCATACAACCTGTAGTTCGTATTCAACAAAATAAACTTCGATCGCAAAACTGGCCGATCCGGCGTTTGCCGTTTTTCGTGATCGTTGCATAAGCCGCGCAGTAGACGAAAAAAGCAAAATCGCAAGTTAAAAGATTAGTACGCTATAAAAACAAACGTTGGTGCCTAATAGCGACAAGTTTTATCTATTCCATTGTATCAGTCGTGGAATGTTTTTGGCGGTCGAACATTGCCATTAAGTACTTTTGCGTGGCTTGACGGCATGAGCCTATTTCTAAGATGTTGCAATGCTTACTTCGCAACGTGGTAAGCATGGCGTTTGTCTTTATCAGCGACGTGGTAATGTTTGACGTCATGGCATTGTCCAACATCTTGCTGACGTCATTCTGCAGTGTCTAAAATACAATGCCTTCTGTAATTTTTCGACAAAGTTCCACTACACTTTTAAAAAAATTCCTTACTTTTAAGCTGGATGTTGCAGCAGATTGGGGTGTGGTAGCTGTAGAGGATCCACTTGTTGTTGATGTTATTTTGTTCGTCGTTGCTTCCTCTGGGTTTATCACGAAAATATTTGGCACATTTCCTGCGTGTAAACCCCAGTTGGTATTGCCCTCGCTATGACCCAATCAAGAACTACAAAATGCAAAGTGCAACTACCTGCTTCAACTTTCTGTTCGTACTCGCACAAGAACCCGCGGTAGTCGGAAAAGCACTTTGCTGACCCCGGTTTCCACGATGCTTTCTTTAGCTTTATGTGACTGCATACGTCTAAAAGACATCGAAATTTTTTTTTACTCTCAGCTATAAATTTTTTACCGTGATATCCGAAATTTCATTTTCCATAAAACCGCACAAATAGCCTTATAAATGGAATTTTAAAATTCCTATCTTACCGAACACTCTTGCTTAAATAATGGTAAAGCATCTTACAATGCCGTTAAACAACAACTTATAAACTTGTTTTGCAAACGACCTACAAACCAAACTGAAATTCAACATACAACCCCAACCGTGTGTTGTGTAAATGTTATTTATATACTACGTAATGGCTGCTAAGGGCCGTAGATTTTAGTGGTGCAAAAAAATGAAGTGGTGTTTTGCTAAAACTGTTCATCTGCCAACTTTTTATTCGAATGTGTAGCAGTCACATAACCATTAAACCAAGGTTAACCCAGTAATATCACNGCAAACGACCTACAAACCAAACTGAAATTCTATTTTTTACTTCCAAAAGATCAACCTACAACCCCAACCGTGTGTTGTGTAAATGTTATTTATATGCTACGTAATGGCTGCTAAGGGCCGTAGATTTTAGTGGTGCAAAAAAATGAAGTGGTGTTTTGCTAAAACTGTTCATCTGCCAACTTTTTATTCGAATGTGTAGCAGTCACATAACCATTAAACCAAGGTTAACCCAGTAATATCACCAAGTGTGAAACCCTGGTTTATCAGTTATGTGGCAGCTACACATTCAAGCAAAAGTAAACACTTCCCTAGGTATTAACGCGTTGTTGAACCTCCCGAATCGCGGATTTGTGGCCTTG
>QXVZ01030331.1:0-18401 GCA_008931825.1 Phallusia fumigata
GAATACAACTCCCAACACTGCTGCGACACTCAACATATTACTTACAATTCTGCAATATGTTTGCTTAAAACATTTAAAATGTTGTAATTCCTTTTAGTGTAAATGAAATAGCAACTTCTTTTTAACAACAACAACAACACAACATTTTAACAGCAACAACTTTCTAGTCCGAGTAAGCCCAGGTAAAAGATGCGTCATCGTATGCATTGTGAACAGAAAGGAAGCATGTAATAAAACAATAATTCATTGCTTTCAATCTTATATTCGTTAGAATACCATCTATCAGCATTTGGGAAAGAATATTGTTTGCACTTAAGTAAAATCAACACGTCGGAAAGAGTCAGCTTTAACTTTACCGCCTTTTTGAAAGCTTATGTTAGGTTATGGTCACCAAATCAAAACATTTTTTATATATACGCCCACATGCTGTGATCACTTGTTCCGGCACGGATTTATTTTGATTAGCGTTGGTCGCCTGCCATACTGTATGTGGCCTCTACGTCGTCACTTCTGACAGGAATGTTTGGATTGTTGTACAGCTCGTTGACGACGGTCTGCTTCTCGCTGTCACCTGGCCCAACAGCTTGGTATACGTTGGACACAGGTTTCCGTGTAGATTGTGCTCCCTCCTTGATAGTTTCATACGTCGGATCACCATCCGTACCAACTCGATGACTTGCGATAATGTTTTCCTTTGTGCGGTTTAGTCTTTTCTGTTTTTTGCTGTTCAAAAAAACTATATAACTCTACGTTTGGCCCGAACAAAGACTCGATGCTAAAAACTTAATTTGACATAAGAATGTAATATTTGTCAAGGTTTAAAAACATGTATGATGGATGTTGCATTTAGAGAGGACAATCTTACCAGCTTGTACATCAGTAACGATTGAACATTTTTGCTATTTGAAGTTAATGGACGTACAAAATGTTATTTGTTTCTCTTACCGATTTTAATTGGACCTACCTGTACATAAGAAACAAGATTACTCCCGCTCCCGCGAATAAAAATATTGCCGCCACTATTAGACCAACGTGTAGATCAGTGAGTGGTGCGCTTTTATAGTTTGTATCTTCATTCCCTTGGATTTTCTCTGTTTCTGCAAGACTTGCTGATGTCTTTGGCGGGAAAACAGTGGTACTGGCTGCAGATGTCACCACATCTGTTTACAAATGACCATGGTGTATTTATGTATTTTAGCCGATAAAAAAATAGTTTACCTGCATCTTTTACGAAACCTTGGATTGTTATTTCGGCTGTGCCTCCCACCCTAGCCTTTATGTTGTTCCAGTTTGGCAGGTGATGTACTTCACAACTTTCTTCAGATTCGTTGTCTACATACTTAGGATAAAGAACCACACATCCACTTAACACTGAGTTACCTTCCTCTGGAACGACTTTTCCAGATACTATATTGACCACGATCTTACTGTATCCTGTACCATTTATTTTCACGCATTGTGTTTTGGAAAACGTGTGTGTGGTGAGTTTTCTGCTTAGCATAAGCGATCTGCATTGGGGTTGCGTGCTAACTGCAAAACGAACATTGTCATTGGAGATTATTAAAAAACGAGCATCTGCAACTAATTACAGAGACAACTTCTACAGTTTTACAGGCCAATACAATAAGCTTAATGCTATTACGTACTCTACTATTACGCTACATACCGGTTAGGAAACTTTCTGATAAAACCACCAAAACTGTCCAAATGTAAATGATCGACATGTCATCTATATATTTTGATTTTACTCCCCGGGCACATTCCCAATGCCAAAAATGCTTGTTACATTTCCAGCAGCTAAACACATCCTCCGCGCACAAGCGTCATAACAACCGTCATCTTGTGTTGCAATACTTCATACGTCAATCAATGGATTATTCATAGCGAGCAATTCCAGAGCATAGAGATCGATAGATACTCAATGCCTTATCTCTGCGTATCTAACTTAAGAAAGTTTTCTTATTTTTGCAGTTGGTCAATTACCTTAGCTGCTAAAAATCAATAGATAGTGAAAGCTTTCACAAAGTTTTGACCATTTGTCATCACGGATTGTAGGTTCGCTGCTAAACCAAGCACACCGTGTATAAGAGTTATTCTTGCACAGAACAAAGTAAACACCAACGGTTAGGCCATTTCGTGAAGCATGTCCAATTGAATGATATTTACAACTCCGATTACCATGCATTAAAGTTTTCATTTTTCTTATGTAACCGACTGTATATTCACAAGTGGTAAGACAGTTCTTCACGTTAACTAGACCATTCTTTAACCAGCCACAATCCGCAGTCAAGACGATCAGAAGTCATATTACATTGGATTTCAGGTGATCTGCTTGATTTTTCGTCAACAGTTTATTGTTCAACGTCATCTAAGTTGATATCTTCATTTTCTTCTTCTTCGATGCTTTCATTTTGTCGTATTTCTCCTGGGCAATTGCGCGCGAGCCTTCCTGCTTTAGCTGCTTTAGCTGCATGGTATGCTTTGCATTTCCGTTTCCTATAATGGAAGGAGTGTTGACATGAGAGCATAAACATACGCTGAAAATCGAAATGTTCATTGTTACACAATATTTTAAAATTTAGCGAATTACCAGTGAATGATAGCCGGAATTAGTGTCGCTCCAGTCACGAGAAGAAGACCTGCTACAATAAGACCGAAGTGTACATCACTTATACTTGCATCGGTCACTGCCGTTGTATGAGACGCGGATGTCTTTTCTGCTCTGGTCTGATAGGTATTATTTTTTGCTCTGTTTGTCTGAGTAGTAACAATAAACGATGTTTTTATGAAAGCCTATGTTTTTTCAAACTAGTGATTCTTTCATATGTCTCGGTGCTACTTACCGGTGCTGCATGATCTGTTGGAGCTTTCGTAGAGTTGGTGATATCTGCTTTCATTGTTGTGCCAGATCGTGCAGTGTCTGTTGACATACTATTCTTTACTGACGTAGGTGCGTTTAGTTTGGTTGTATCTGAGTTTTGCATCGGTGATTTGGTTGCCAAAAGAGGTGAGGTTGTTTTGCGGACTTTGTATTCGAATGACGCTGTGGTCACTCTCGTGCCATGCTGATCAACGGAGGTTTCATTAGTCTTTTCCGATTGATCTCTGACGGTAGACGGTAAATCAGGTGAAGTTTTGATCTTGGTTCTTGGTATGATCGACGTGTGTCCTTGCGATTGTCGATTGACTATAGTTGTTAATGTTTTGTTTGCTGAAACTCGTGTGTATTCGGTTTGAGAAGTCACACTTCTTAACACTGGTTGGTTGGCTGTGGTTGGCAATTTATCGCTAGATAATGCTGGTTGGGTCTCCGTTATGTTTGACCTCTCGTTTCGTACTGTGCTCACTAGTTCCTTGCTGGTTAGCAATGGTCGACTCGTTGACGACTGTCCCGAAGATATTGGATTGGTTGTGGGTTTCAATAAAGTGTCCGAATGTTTAGTGGTAGTTTCTGATGTCTCTTTAGTCAATGGTACATCATTTGTTGTAGCTCCTGGTATTGTGCTTGTTGGTGTTGTTTGGTTGGCTTTTAATATCTCTTTAGCTGATGCTTGCTGGTTTGCTGTTGTCATTGGTCTTTTACTGATTGACGCTAACTGGTTTTGGGTCACAGCGGAGGATTCGCTGGTTGCTGTTGTGTCAGTGGTTGGCGGGGCTTTATCACTTGTCATTGTTGTAGCTGTTGTGCTGCTGTATATGCGTGTGTTTTCGTTGTTGATTGGTACTGTATATGAAAGATTGGTGATTAGGTTTGCCGATGTCGTCACAGTAGTTGTCATAAAAACAAGTATTCCCGCAATGGTTGTTTGCTGCTTAGCGCTGTAGGATTTTGATTCTTGCGAAGTTGTGGTTGCTGTCGTCCCTGTTGTCCGGTTGGTTGTTTCTGTTTTACTTTCAAAATTTAATCTCATGGCTAAATATCAGTTATGTTAATTTACCTTCCAAATAAGCCAGGTGGGTCATTATAAATTCGTTTTTAATGATTTTGGTTGCCAATGTCACTGTGTTCCAATCCTGAGGAGCTATAACTCTGCACACATCTCGTGTTGTGTAGACTTGCATCAAGGTGAAGCAACCCATAGTGGCTTGATTGCCTGTCAATCAACTACCGCATTACATTTTTTGCCTTAGAACATTACATATCTAACACTTACCGTTTATGATGACGTATCCCAGGGTGATGTTAATGCGAACTTTGCTGTATCCAGGTAGGTTTATTACCACACAGTCGTTTGCATCAGAGTGGAATGTCTGTAATGTGGTTTTTAATGGTAGATCCCCACAGGAGGTTCCTACAAAAATATTCGTAAGTTTACAAGATCACTTTTGATCCTCTAATGTGCTTTGATTTTGGTTTAATAGATTTTCTGGTTTTACTATCTCCCTTGTCTGAAAGCCTACATCTGGTTTTGGATTAGATGTAATGAAAATAAATGCACAAAATCTCACCTGTAGATGTACCAATCAGACTCAAAAGAAACACAATCAAATACATCTCTGTTGACATGTTCGCACTTTCCATCAAACCTTTTAACTGCAATAAAGTTGTTTGCTATGTAACGTCCGTATTTCACCACAAGCGTAAAAGTGCTACGATGGCGTAAGTTGGGATACGTCATCAATAAGTTTATTTGTTTGTTACGCCTACTCACTTGCATTTTGCATTCTGCCCAGTCTACATTCCTACAGCTGATACACATCTGTGGTAAGGTGTTTATTTAGCAAATGCACGTTTACATTTTTTTCATGAAATACGATGTTGAAGGTAGTGGGTCTCAGTTTTTGAGAGCCAATCGTAATACGGTTACAAATAGTTCAAGCACATTGACAAATCATAAATAAGGCCATTATAGCACGCCAAAACACCAAACTCAAAGAAAAGCTTTTCAAAAGAACTGTTTAATGTTTGCAAACGCCCGGCAACAACAGTTATTTTATTAACTNCAGCACTTTTATTATTTACGTCCTGATTTGAACGGTCGGCAGACCCAAGAACATTTTAAGTCAATTTTGTTGGTATGTCGCACAAATATTTCCAAACCATCATGCAGTTGTTTTAATGATGACCGTGGACTTGATCTTTTCCAAGAGTGGACAGTTTGTTTCCCAAATACGACCTTTTCGTTTTTAAAAGCTACGATGTATTTGCACAGTCTTGTAACCTATTTACAATTTTTTTTTGTTCAAAGAACTGCAAAGCAGGCCAGTCATCAGAGATGTTGAAGATCCGGAGTTTAGACATTTTGGTAAACGGTTCCCATGCCCGGTTTAACGTTTTCATACATCACAGCTTCTTTGTTGGTTTCGGGGCTGGATGATGTTTGATTTGGCGTCGTCACTGTGTTTCTAAGCTTGACGGTTTTATATCTTCAAATAATAACAAGCGTTATACTTTGTGCGTTGGAAAAAGATTGTTTTCAACAGCCCTTTATTACCTGTAAACGACGAGGGCAACGACAACTGCTCCAAAAACCAGAAGGCAAAATATAATGATTACCGTGTGTAGAACAGTAATTGAAGCGATGCTGCCTCCTATCGTTTGAAACGAACTGGTTGAACTTGTGTCTTTGCAAAAAGATACTGCAAAGGTTTTCACAACTGTGTAAAGGTGCTAAAAACTTTTGAACTCAATTCATTTGCGTTTGTTTAAAACGCATTTTGTGTCAAAACGGTCAAAATGTGTGGCAGATTTAATTTAAATGTCTAAAACTGTCGTAAAGGTGCGCAGTCGTCGGCTTGTTACATTTCTTTAACTTATCCTACCTGACGATACGGTGGTTTGGATTCCAGATGCAGATACAGTCGCGCGCAATACTGGAATTTTTTCTGGCTCGCGTGCCAACTGCGTAGTAGATTGTAAACCTAAAAATAATAAACTAATAAACGTCTTTTGTACATTTTTGTTAGTTCCACCTCCCGAACATGCAAAATATTCAAAAACATCATGTGATCGAAATATGTACTACAAAGTTCCTTTTTTTGTGGGAGAAACTGCACTTTTTATTCACTTCGCACGTCAATACTTCGTTGTAAAATTGGGTCCTACATTAAATAATTATTGCTACATGAGTTGTGTCAAAGGTAACTTTATGCAAAAAAACCATTAATTGTCAAAATATGATGTGCTTGTGAAATTCTTTCGTAGTTTAAAACACCTACTTTAAATAAATAACAAATGGGAAAACGCCTCTTCGTTCAAACAATTAATTAAAACCCTGCTCATCTAATAAATTCGGTGGATTTCCTTGGCATAAATCCTACAGAACTTCAAGTCTTGGCGTCGTGTTTACTTCCGCGGTAAAATCGGCCTGGCAATTTAAAAACACAGTACCGATTGCCCAAATAAAGAAACGCATGTTATAAGGCTATGATTTTGAGGGCTGGTTTGTTATGACCGATCCTTGCTTTTCTACGAAGCTTCATTATTGACCAGACTGGCTATTTACCACTGGTATGACTACTAGCACGTTTCGACTTTAAGCAGAATGATGTTTTTGGCGCTATTGTAAGTCAATATAATACAGTTGCAACATACAAAATGCATTTATAATTTTTTGCCACATTGTAGACGAGTTTAATGTTTTGACAGTTTAAGGTTACCCTTGTTACAATGCTTTTCTTTAATCCCCTGTTGCCACATAGCTGGATCTATGTTATGAGTCAACGGCCATCGATCTATTTGGGTCATATACATTGTTACATTAATGTTGGAAAATGTTTTGTGCAAATTTTTGCATTCCGATTGCCAAAATTACTTAGCTGGAGTGAAGCCTTACTTTTGCAGCTCAGTATTTTTAAATCTTTTTCCTAAAGTCATTGGCAAATGCATAACTTGCTCTTGGCATTTTAAACAGAATGCTCGATCGCAAAGTTTGTTTGTGGAACCTCGGGACTTTAAGCATGTATAAAACCATGCAATGAGTACACTCCATCACTGTTGTTTGCACTACGCATGCAAGTATTTTAATTTGTCTGTAAGAAAACTCTACCTGGTGAAGTTGTAAGTGTTAGTAAAGGAGTTTCTTGTCTTTTAGCTGAGAGATGATTTGTTACGATAGGAGAAAGAGAAGTGTCTGAGTTTGATGCTGTTAGTTGCACTGTCCTGGAAATTTCTAAAAATTTACGAGTATTTTGAATCATACAAAACCAGCCACATGTCCGTAGAGTTAAAATGCCCCATTTAAGAATCTTCTTGCAATCTTGTCTGATCTTGACAAACATTTTTAGTAACCTGTCCATTATTTATTTAATGTATATGTTTTGTTCTGCTGAACCGAAAAAGTCTTCGTCCACGACTTGCAATGATTTACAAAGTTACATAGCTAATCTAGACTAAAACTAACTGGTTGCAAAACTTTAGCTTACCTGCGCATTTCAGTTTTTCATATTCTGCTGACAAGACGCCCGGCTCGTCTAAAGAAACATATCGGATCTCCAATCTGGGCCATGTAGGAAGATTCGAAGTTTTATTTGAACAGATTTTGGCATTTTTTAGTGGTTCGCAATACGGTAGATTCGGGTCAAAAAAAGTGTCGCAACTCTTTGTTTTTCCTGTTAACCGTACTGTTCTACCTGAAGACAAACCATGTGGTTTTCTACAATTTCAGTCTGAACCACACCAATATTTAATCGAGACAGATATATGCGTTTTGACTAAAGGATTTCCAATTTAATTAGGTTTCTAAAAGCCAACTTGACAGCTATTAGATGGGAAAATTTTATTTTAAAAATTTTATAAAATTTTAATTGATCATTGGGCAATATAGGGAAGACGTTATTAGATATACCATCAGTCCTTTTAAAAAAAGTATTTTAATCAATGAAATTCTACTTTACTAAAAAAACAGTGCCGACTAATGTTAATTCAAATTGAGGGATTTGTACGTATAAAAGTTTGGAATTTATTTGAAACCAATTCTGTTTAGCACAAATTTTGCGTAAATTATAAAACTAAAGCAATTTACCATCCGGAAAGGTAACAGTTCCACTTGTTTGGTTGGTTATTTGAAACTCAATGTTTTTAATGTTTAAATACGTTCCAGGTTCCATGTTGAATCTGAATCCGCAATATGGCGAAACAGCACAGTTTCCTCTGCTTCTCATATTTCCCCATAACTCATTTATATTCTTTGTCATACCAGCATTCATACCTAATTCCATAATATTATTTTGTCTTTTGTTATGTTTCTTCCAATAACAGATGTGTTCATTGGTAAGAAGATGCGCAGTACTTAATATTTTAAAAGGCCGTTAAACACATAATTTTCATAAACTGTAATTCACACATTCCAGGCTACAAGCTTTTACCTTACCTTTGTAAACGTAAGCAACCACAATCATAAGATGTGATGTCGACTTCATTCTTACGTATTGTCGTCCAAATCACGTTTTGTTCTTATTGACCACTAAACGCCCAAATATTGGTGCACCCGCGGTTTCTCCGTTTTCAACCGAACAACTTTCTTGTCATCAAATATAACTGTTGCTGTTTCTATTTGCATACTTGCGAATGTAGTATTTGTCGTTAGCATATCAGGTCAGCTAAATCGAAACCGCAAATGTTTGGCATGAAGTCAACTTCCGCGTTCAAATGTCTGTCCTTTAAACGCATTGAACGACGCTTTAACAGAATATTCAACAGCTTTCGATTATTTGAATTGTTTGCCACAAGCCTTGCCTTTTTTTCAAAGAATTTATATTTATCAACCTTTCTTTTGGGTATGACACGAATTCAACTTAAAACATGTCGCGTGTAAAACAATACAAAATTCAAGAAATAACGTTGCAACTCAATAAATAAGTTTTTACCAAACAATTCCACAAAAACTTAACTTTTATACATTCAAAAGTTCAAAATTAAGAAACTAGACGCCCAAGTTTTCTTGCAAATCATTTCGATGTTTAATACCCGTTTTGCTTCATTTCCGCGTTCGACGACTCCCTTTTTCTTAACAATGAAGCTGGCATTGGATCATACAACACGTTTTTCACCATTCCTGGAGGAGACCCAACCGTTTGAAGTTTTCCTGGGGATTGGTGTTCATAAAGTCGGTTGTCCACCATTCCGTACTCGTGTGGCGGTCCGCACTCGGCGTAAGTCTCGTCTGTCGGTATGCCATTGCTTTGTGTTGCCCGAAAAGTTACGTCGTCCGCCACGGCGTAAACGCCTTCCTGTTGCCGCCCATTCAGCTTTTGTTTGTCGGGCTTTGACGCGTTTGCAGATCTGCGCCTGTGATGCATTTTATGCTTATGATACTAGCTAAACGCCTTTTGAATGTTACAACAAATCGTGTCCTTACTATGCACATTGACCAATGGTTGGACATCCCTACTTTTTAGCGCTTGGGCTGCAGCGCGTCTTATCACAATATTTCAAAAAAATTCATTTTCACACATAAAATGTCAAATGGCTTAATAATAAAGGTGGTTTACCGTCGCATTAGCAAGCATCCAACTGCAACTGCCAAGATGATCACAAGTACGAGAACAATCACCAGTGGAATGATTAGATCAATATTGGTCGATGACTGAGAGTTGCCACTGCTTTGGTTTGTTGATGTGGTCGTAGTTACTTTCGTGGTACCTTCAATTAGAATAAAAAATATTCTAAATTCGGTGAAATTGTTTGCAAGATGAAGCTGTGTAGCAAACCCAATGCTGCACCCAAATGAAACAACAAATAAGGCAGTGCAATTTCATTTCGCGAGCTGCACGTCACACCAGATCAAGGGAAGAGCTATTTCATGCAAGAGATTGCGTAAGCTTGCATTCAGTTGCATCAGTCTAGGTCTAAAACTCACTTAACGTTGAACGTATACGGTTCGATTTGGTGGAACGTGATAAGATAGGGCTGGCTGTCGTTGAATCGTTTGGTGGCGCCATTGTGGTGGGAGCTGTGAGACAGAATATTAACTTAACACCTTTACCGAGCACTAAGCAAACACCGAATAAAGGCTCTGCAAAGGTTTTGTCTTCAGGAATGGGCTAGTTTAATATGTCGATAACGGTCTACTATTTTTTAGAGAATACTAGAATATTAACTCGGTTAGGTACTTGTCCCACAAAAAACTTTATTTTAGTGTTGTGGCGGTTCGATTTGCCATCACATTCACTCGGTTGTTGTCAAGCACGTTTTGTGGTCTATCGTAAATTGAACCACTTCTGTATGAAGACATCAAGAAAGACAGCGCTTCGTCAAACGATATTTACAGACTCGGCACAAGCGCCGGTCGGATTTCTTACCGCAGCTGCCCCCAGTACTGTAACTGTAACTGCAACGGTTCATTGAGGTATAGTTCCAATTTCGCTATTCGACCTTACCTACGTATACGCAGTTGACCACGTGATAGTAAAAGGCAAACCCTTTATCTTCTTTGGCGTTGTTGGATACAAAAGTCACGTTAGGATGCATCCAGTTATTCACAGTTGTGATGTTGGCGGCAATACTGTGACAGTACATTTCCAATTTCATGCAGGTGGTGGTAGTTGGACCGTGATACCCAAAACATTGAAGAGGCAGAATCGAACCGCAGATCTGTCTGCCTGTGACATGTTTTGTAAGTTTACACTATTGACAGTGTTTTGATGCGATTTTGTTTGTCTAAAAAGTCACAAACCAAAGCTATGCGTGAATTGAGGTTTATTTTTATTCTCGGCACGGCATTGGTGCCCTTGCGCAAAACAGGAAATAAAAAAGATGTGCTTACCATCCGGCATTTGCAAATAATCGTCGCACAGGTTTCCCTGTTTAGCAATGTTCAACTTGTAGAACTCAATCACAAGACCCTGATCGATGGCAACAGGAAACTCCCAAAAGCAGCGTTCGTTCTTTTTGTAATTTCCCTTGCCAAAGGGGTGTGAAAGGTTTCCGTGGGGATTTGTAAGGGTTTTGGAACATGGCAAGGATCGACCCAGCGGTTTGGGATAAGTTGGTTGCAGTGGTTGCGTTGGCTGAGTTGGTTGTGTTGGCTGCGTCGGCTGTGTTGGCTGCGTCGGCTGTGTTGGTTGAGTTGGCTGAGGTCGAGTAGGTTTGACTTTTTTCGGCTTGCCTTTTTTTGCCGTTGCCAACATAAATACTGGACAAAATAATTTCTGTTTTGTTTATAAACACTAACGTTTTTCAAAACGACCAGGATTGTTTTAAATACGCTATGCTATGTATTGCCCTAATTTTTTGCTTGTGAGAAAAAACTTTAAATTTCTTAAAATAGGTTTGTGTTTGGAAAACCAATCACGTTTTGTGTTGCACTTTTACCCTTACCTGTCAAGACTAAAATCCATAATTGCTTCGTAATTCTCATACTTGTTTATTACCCATCAAGTCAATATATCCAGAGTTTTTTCTGTTCCTCACTGTTTTTAAATACTTCTGATTGTAACTTGAAACATTTAGACGCAAATCGACATTCGCAAAGACTTAGGCTGTACACGTCTTAACAGCTAAGTGGCTGTCTTAGGTTTTGGAGGCAGTGGAAAAACTGCAAGGGAAACGTGAACCGTGCTAAAACAAGTATGAAGCGTGCTCTATTCAATACCTGCAGCGGTAATCCGTCATCGTGGCCTCTATGGCTGTTTCCTGTATTCGTGGCATGCGGCAGTTTCTATTGCCACCCTATGCAACCTGAGTCGACCCTATTTATTTCAAGGATTGAGTGCCTTGGATGATGGTATGTTGGAGAGGGGTTTACGTTTACGTTAATATTGAACACTTCTTGACTTTGTCGTGTAATAGGCTTGGTGCATTTGTTTGACCGCTACTTACTATTATGGTGCCTGATTTTTCAATGTGGCTGCTGTAACAGATGGTTTGCCCAAGTCATTACACGTACTGAATCTGAAATAAAAACCTACCAGAATAGCCTCCATGTCATTAATATCACCAATGGTATGCGAATCATTATAGCCCAACGTTTTGGTTTTTAAGTCTGCTTAACCTTAATGTGAACTGCGGTGTATTCTTGTTCACCAAACAAAAATTCATACATGCCTATAAATGTACATATCAGCAGTCACGTCACTGGCGCTGGCATCTATTAAAATTGTCCCGCAGAACATTTCGGTCGTACTTAAAAAAGCTTTCGCAAGGCGTCTTGTTTCATTTAGTTTGAGAGAGACGAAAGTTTGGAATTTTAGAAAATTTTTTGGAATGGTTTTGGCAATAAATAAATACTCCTTGACTAGATTGCTTTGGCCCCGCGTATTTTGTTTGACTAATTTTTCAAGTTGAGTAACTATATCTCACAAAACAAACGTTTATTTTTGGGTTACCTCGCTTTTCAATAAACCTGTAAAAAATACTCCACCACAGGATTTTTCCCCTGCCCCCAACAGCCTAGAGCGGCTTTGTGGTTGACACTGCTTCGGGTTTGTATTGTTTAAAGTGGGGAAGATTTAAAACTAGATTTAATACGAAAGGAATACTGATAAAAAGTTAAGAACCTTTCTGTAATGATTAATCACCCGATCAAAACTCCATCACTAAACTTTTGCTTTAAACGCGTATGTACAAAATTGCTACACTTCATACAATATATTGTATTTCATTTCCGCCTCCGACCCATTGTCATCGCGATCCTGCATACTTCCGAACGTGGTTGTTTTAATCTCGCTCGTTGTGTCATAGATCTCATTGTCCACCATCAACTTTTCGTGCTTTTCCGCTGATCCAACAGCTTTACTTGGGTCACTACCTTGGGATTGGTAAATTGCGTTTTGCACCACTTCTGCGAACTCGCTTGGTCCACATTCGTCGTAAGGATTTTCTACGTTATTTGCATGTTCTGTGACGTCATCGGCGGCGGCGTAGACCACTGTGTTGTTGTCAAATAGATTAGGTCTTTTAGCTTTTCTTGTTTGGCACCTAGAATAA
Organism: Phallusia fumigata; assembly: GCA_008931825.1. NCBI lineage: Eukaryota > Metazoa > Chordata > Ascidiacea > Phlebobranchia > Ascidiidae > Phallusia > Phallusia fumigata. Next base: position 12,869 of record QXVZ01030331.1, read on the forward strand.
AACATTAATGTTTCGCATAGAGTTTTACAGAACCTTGAAACACGGGATAAAGAAAAACTATTTAATATTAACCCACCTTCGGCACAGCAGGCCGATAGTCAATGCAGATACGAGAATAATAAGAACTGCGCCCCCACCCGCGAGTCCGAAAATTAAAATGTTGTCGGTCAGCAGAAATCCCTTATTTTCCGACGTACCTGCGTCACAGTTTTGCATGTCATAAAAAATATGTAGAAAACAAAAATAAAGCGATACATATTATACTATAATTTCAAAATCCTACCAAAAATACATACCTGTCGACGAAGCTTTGTTTCTAGTTGTTGCCAGTATCGTTGTTTTTTCTTTAGTAGTCGTCGTTTCAGTAGTAACTGGACAAACAAATTTGTTGAGCTGTTTGCGTCGTTATACAGTATACACGAAGATATATTCACCGATGCTACAGGTTGTTATTTTATAGTTAAACGAGAAGCGACCGGTTGAATTGTAAACGATGTCAAGAGTTGGTGTGTGTAGTGTGTCATCGTGGTTGTGAAAGCAATCGCTTGATCCCCCGAACACATTACGACCTTTCACCGGCCGCAAAGACCCTTTACAACAAGTCATAAAAAAATATATATATATATATATACAGGTAAACGGTGGTCTTATATTTCGTACTATCAAGACCACTACCTAAAGCCTTAAGGCTTAAGCCCATTGGGGCTGTACGAAAATTCACAGTAACGACTTGACGGCGTTGTAGGGTGAACTTCCAGATGCACGCATTTCTGCATTCATTGGGAGCCACTGGTATAGTCCCTCTTGAATTTTGTACTTTAACGACCTTCGGCATATTTCCGTATACACCACCTTAAAAGAAAACAGAATAAGAATTTTACACACCTGGTTTTGGAATTTATCAACACACGCAACTTTATTTAGCATAAAAACCAATACCTGCCATCCCCAGAGCCACCAAAAACAAAGTAGTATCCATGTATTTAGGTTCCTTTTATTATGTTGTTTCCGTCAGCAGTTTATTCGTACTGAATGTTCTGACATTTGAGTCCATCCAATAAATAGGCAAATGGNTCACCGATGCTACAGGTTGTTATTTTATAGTTAAACGAGAAGCGACCGGTTGAATTGTAAACGATGTCAAGAGTTGGTGTGTGTAGTGTGTCATCGTGGTTGTGAAAGCAATCGCTTGATCCCCCGAACACATTACGACCTTTCACCGGCCGCAAAGACCCTTTACAACAAGTCATAAAAAAATATATATATATATATATACAGGTAAACGGTGGTCTTATATTTCGTACTATCAAGACCACTACCTAAAGCCTTAAGGCTTAAGCCCATTGGGGCTGTACGAAAATTCACAGTAACGACTTGACGGCGTTGTAGGGTGAACTTCCAGATGCACGCATTTCTGCATTCATTGGGAGCCACTGGTATAGTCCCTCTTGAATTTTGTACTTTAACGACCTTCGGCATATTTCCGTATACACCACCTTAAAAGAAAACAGAATAAGAATTTTACACACCTGGTTTTGGAATTTATCAACACACGCAACTTTATTTAGCATAAAAACCAATACCTGCCATCCCCAGAGCCACCAAAAACAAAGTAGTATCCATGTATTTAGGTTCCTTTTATTATGTTGTTTCCGTCAGCAGTTTATTCGTACTGAATGTTCTGACATTTGAGTCCATCCAATAAATAGGCAAATGGATTGCAATTAACATCGTTTTCAGACAGGAGTTTTGAAAACTAATCACTATTGACTCGTTTTGAAATCAAATCCTTGGGACTTTTAACTGCGCGATCAAATATTTTATGTCTGCGCTTACATAGATTTAATTTGTCTCGTAAGATTTCCTTTAATGACACATATTTGACGCCGCCAGAAAAGGAAATGTAAGACGGGGTTTCGTGGTGGCAATATCTGGTGGTTTTAAATACAATTTTGCGACATATCATGGTATTTCCTTCAACCATCCCTGACACTTCATCATCACGTGATGCAGGCGCGCAAACTGCATACGGGTCTGCGATATCTGCATATGTGCCATCGGATTGCGTTGCGTCATTGCTATTTTTAAACATGAATACTGAGTCACTTTGAATCCGGGAACTTGGGGTTGATCTTTTTCTGCGGGATAAATTTAGACGACAAGTAAACTTTATATACGGGACATAAGGCCTCATCTGCGGGTCATAAGGTAAATCGAAAAATAAAAATTTTGTATTTAACTTGATCAAATTATTTGGGTGTGTGATTGTAGTTCAACCAATGGTTCCCAACCGGGGAGGAATTCCTCCCCAGGACGGAACTTGATGGGATAAGGGGAGGAATTTCCACTTCGTAGTAACGTTATTCATGATAAGTGTAGGGGTAGACCAGTGTTTCCAAACTTTTAAACATTGCTTTTTATCACTTCTTGTCTAGTAGGGGAGGAATGAAAGGTTCTAAAATAAGCAAAGGGGGAATGCATCAAAAAAAAAGGTTGGGAACCACTGGGTTATACAAAATGTAAACCGGCATGCTGTTTACATTTATTTGTAGTCACAAAACTTACCGCATATAAATCATTTTACCATTTTTTTCTACAATCGTTTTTCTAACGTGTTTGCATAACACGGTAAAAATGTTGGTTAGGGCATGCATAGGTTTAAACTTGATGAAAACGGGTTCAGTATATTTGTAAAAATATTCACCTGTTTTTGAAAAACTTTATCGCCAGGCCGATTGCAACAAAAATAAGAACGGCACCAGNACTGCGCGATCAAATATTTTATGTCTGCGCCTGCATAGATGTAATTTGTCTCGTATGATTTCCTTTAATGAGACATATTTGACGCTGCCAGAAAAGGAAATGTAAGACGGGGTTTCGTGGTGGCAATATCTGGTGTTTTAAATATAATTTTGCGACATATCATGGTATTTCCTTATTTTGCAATTGGGGCGATACGCCAGCTACAAACCCCTCAATATAGAAATGCCACGAAGCCAATGCAATTCGGCTGGTATAACGCCCGTCCCGAACAGACCGGGTCATGAGTTGTATATTCTCGCCAAAGCTATTCATTGATAGCCAGCCTCATGAGTCTGACCAATTCGTCACTACGACAGTCTCAGTCCTTGCCTACTGTGAAACTATCGTTCGATTTGTATTTCACGGCAAATTAAATATACATGATAGTTGTGGTATTGTTTGCTAATTACAGAATAGTACACTGATTTTGTAGTTTAAATTACATGTGATACAATTCGTTGTCTTTCATTTCGGGTTCCTGGCACAGGGTTTTATAAATTTCGTTGTCAACCATCCCTGACACTTCATCATCACGTGATGCAGGCTCGCAAACTGCATACGGGTCTGCAATATCTGCATATGTGCCATCGGATTGCGTTGCGTCATTGCTATTTTTAAACATGAATACTGAGTCACTTTGAATCCGGGAACTTGGGGTTGATCTTTTTCTGCGGGATAAATTTAGACGACAAGTAAACTTTATGTACGGGACATAAGGCCTTATCTGCGGGTCATAAGTTAAATCGAAAAATAAAAATTTTGTATTTAATTTGATCAAATTATTTTGGTGTGTGATTGTAGTTCAACCAATGGTTCCCAACCGGGGAGGAATTCCTCCCCAGGAAGGAACTTGATGGGATAAGGGGAGGAATTTCCACTTCGTAGTAACGTTATTCATGATAAGTGTAGGGGTAGACCAGTGTTTCCAAACTTTTAAACATTGCTTTTTATCACTTCTTGTCTAGTAGGGGAGGAATGAAAGGTTCTAAAATAAGCAAAGGGGGAATGCATCAAAAAAAAAGGTTGGGAACCACTGGGTTATACAAAATGTAAACCGGCATGCTGTTTACATTTATTTGTAGTCACAAAACTTACTGCATATAAATCATTTTACCATTTTTTTCTACAATCGTTTTTCTAACGTGTTTGCATAACACGGTAAAAATGTTGGTTAGGGCATGCATAGGTTTAAACTTGATGAAAACGGGTTCAGTATATTTGTAAAAATATTCACCTGTTTTTGAAAAACTTTATCGCCAGGCCGATTGCAACAAAAATAAGAACGGCACCAGCTCCCACTACGATTCCGATTCCAACCATCTTGATTCCAGTACAATTTTCTGTCTGTTTGTCGTTTTAGGTTTCTAAATAGCAAACGCCGTTTAATCATTGTGAAAATTGTTCACAGTTAACGCAGTTTTTAAAAATTACCTGAATCAGTAGTAAGAGCTGGTAAAAGTATCGGTCCTGCTGAAGAAATTGTCAGCCCTGATGCTGAAGAAATTGTCGGCCCTGCTGAAGAAATTGTCGGCTCTGGTGTAGAAGATATCGGGTCTGGTGAAGAAGTTGCCGGTCCTAGTGAAGAGATTGTCCGCGTTTACATAGGGAAGGTCAACTGCAATTACTAAACTGTAATTTGTTTCTATAAATTTAAAAAGGTTTACGTTGAATTGTTAATTTTACATCCAATTTTTAGGTCGTTGGTATTATAGTCGGTATTTGAAACAAACCACTTTAACGATACATCTAACCATGGCTTACCAACAGTTTAAATATGTCTAAAACCGGGTGCGATGTAACGATCAGTTCGTTGCTGTTGTTTATACTTTACATACACCTGTTTTACTCGGTCTGTAGGAAAACTTACGCTACCCGTTGGAGTTGTAAGCGTTGAGGAAGGGGTCTCTTGCGTTACAGTTGAAACAAGTTGTGTTACCGTAGAAGGCAGAGACGTTGCTTTGTGTGATGTTGTTTTTGGCACTGTCTCGGAAATTTCTAAAATTTTATAGCGTTTTGAAAGTCGTCTTATTGTGGCAACAGTTCGGTATAGTGACAGTGAAATTTAACTTGAGCAATATTTTATCCGCACTTTCATATTTTGTCTGCTGATCTTTACAAACATATTAAAGACCCAACCTCTAAATAATTTAATTTCTGTATCGTTCTGCTAAACCCGAAAAGTCTTTGTCCACCCCTTGCGATGGTTTACAAAGTTGCATAGCTAATCTAGACTAAAACTAACTGGTTACGAAACTTTAGCTTACCTGCGCATTTCAGTATTTCATGTTCTGCTGACAAGACGCCCGGCTCGTCTAAAGAAACATATCGCATCTCCAATCTGGGCCATGTGGGAAGATTCGAGGTTTTATTTGAACAGATTTTGGCGTTTTTTATTGGTTCGCAATATGGTAGATTCGGGTCAAAAAAAGTGTCGCAACTCTTTGTTTTTCCTGTTAACACTGCTGTTCTACCTAAAGACAAACCATGTGGTTTTCTACAATTTAAGTCCGAACCACACCAATATTTACTCGAGACAGATATATGCGTTTTGACTAAAAGATATCCAATTTAATTAGGTTTTCAAAAGCAAACTTGACATCTATTAGATGGGAAAAATTTTATTTTAAAAATTTTATAGACGTTTTATTTGATGATTTGACAATATAGGGAAGACGTTATTAGATATACCATCAGTCCTTTTAAACAAGCTTTTGAACCAATAAATTTTTAC
>QXVZ01030332.1:0-12361 GCA_008931825.1 Phallusia fumigata
GCAAAACGACATGGACAAGCTCGGGGTAGAAAAAAAAAAACAAGAAAAAAAAAGAAAAAAAAAACAAAAAAAACAAAACAATATGTGTCCCCTTTCAGGAAGGGGACCCATAATGAAAACAATATGTGTCCCCTTTCAGGAAGGGGACCCATAATAAGCAACTGTTACAGAAGCAATACAAACACAGTATTTAGGTTTTTGTTTAATTTCTCAATGTTTTAAAATCTAGACAATGTGTTGTTAAAGCTGTGTGAGTTAACAACCATTTGGAATACTATTATTCACCTAGAAGAGCCACTAAAAACACGCCGGCGAGGCGCATGCGCCCACTGTTGATCTATGCTGTTTCGTGTGTTTGCTGTTAATGACAACCCTGGACACCTTGTACAACAAGTGCTCATGTGTACGATCTCTGTGCAAGCAGGGTGAGGTGTCTGTCAAAGGCTAGCGATGCTATAGAGACGTATATAGCACGACTGGGAGAAAAATCCCACAGCACCTATATTTTTCCCTATCCCTTGCTACACGTAAAGACCGTAACGATGTGTGAGATTAGCTTGCAGAGGATGGGAGGGCTTGTAAGCAAACTTGTTTAGAACACAGCTTTTCCAAACCTTCTTCGACTTTCGCTTGTTCTTGTTTGTTGCTGTTGTTGTTGGGCATGTTGCAGAAGATCCATTTTATCTTCTTTCAGTTTTTCATTGTTTTCTTGAAGACGTTCAATCTCCAACCTTCAGGAGACAGTAGAAATAATGTACAAGTTGAACAAACATTTTAATCCCTGGTTGGTGGAATAATACCGGAGCGGGCTATGCTCATAGTAGGGCTTTTGCTGTCTGCAGTGGATCGGTTTCAATGGCAGATTTTGCATTTAATCATTTGGTTTTCAAAGTTGTTTAATGGATTAAGCAAACTGAAGAGACCTAGTCATTTCAGAACCAACGACCTTACAAACGCAAGAAAAAGGCCCCTAAACTGAGGCCCGCGAGCCACATGCGGGGAAGTTCCATATGGCCCGCGACACAAATTTCAAAATGACATTTAAACTTGTCGTTTGTTTCAACACAACACATTTCGTGTTCGCGGAAAACACGTGCACAACTTGCTGTTCTACTATAAAAAGTGGTGAAACACATATCTAGAATGAAATTTTGGTGCGTTGATTTTTTCTTTTTTGCAATAACTTTGAAAACTTAAATACAAAATCCCCTGTCATCAAGTGGACTGTGTATTCATTAGTGAATCGCACATGACCCGACAGCCAAAAAAGTTATACACCATTGCCCCAAACCATACATATTATGTTCCTTACGTTTGATGATTCTTTTCATTCCGCAATTGACTAATATCTTCCTTAAGGTTTTGAATCACTTTTTTTAGTCGAAGTTGCTCTTCCCGGTTTTGCTCTCTGTTTTCTGTGGAAAAAACCTCAACCTAAGTGAATGGGATAAAGAATACATTGCACCTGAAATGGCTTCTGATTTAACTAAAGCTGTGTGAATGCTTTTTTGAGATGTATAAACTGTTTCATGCACCAAAATGTCCGAAAGTTGTGTTGAATTTTACATGTGTGAACATGTTTACCTTGAACTTTAGNACGATGTTTATTAGTTAGAAAGCCATTTTGTTAAAAAACACAAACTGCCACTTTCACATGAAAACAAATATTATGAAAACAAAAAAAATCATGACAAGCTCTAAGTAAAGAAACTACCATGAAGCAATTCTGCTACCAATACTACAAAATCAAGAAGACATTTAAACAGGAAACCCAAAAAAGATGAAAACTATACCCATGAAAATTTTGCACTAAAATGAAAATCCATGATTTTTGAAAAGTTCTAATTTAAAACTGTGTGAGAAATTTTTACTTGTTGTTTCAGCAGACCCATTACTACGGAAAGTCGAAATCCAATATTCTTCAGTTGTTTTTCGTTTAAAAGTTTCATCCCTTGAGTGATGGTGTGGCTCAACTACATGTGCAAACATTACAAATACTTTTTATCATGCTAACAGAAATACATCTGGGCTATAAATCTAGATCAACTAATAACTAATTTCTTAACTGGCTGTGCACAAACTCAACAAATATCAAAAACAAACAAGGAGAGATCAAGAATAAAATACACATTTACATTTATTGTACAACATTTCAACAGAAATTTATACATAGAAACCAGCAAATGCAAATGAACAAATCAGTAGTTATGATTCATAAGAAGATTTTCCACACTCAATATCATCATTTTTTTTTGAAACAGGTTTGTACATTTTGTAGTTTTATGGTATATCTAGGTGTTAAGACAGCTAAAGAATTAGGCTTACCAGAGCCTTGACGAAGAGATCGAAGCCAATTTTCTCTTGATTTTTCAATCTGTGGATTGGTGGTGTGTTGTCTACCAGATCCTGACAATGATCTCCATACCTTTAAACATGATTTATGTTTTAAAAAAGAATTTGATGAGTCATCTGCCAAAATGCCACTTTTGTTTTGGTTTCACTGGCATATTCTTTTATTTTGAAATTTAAACCAATGAGACCACAACTGTAACATCTTGATTGCAATTACAAAGACCCCAAGCTCCATTACTTATGATAACTTTGATAAGTTTTGTTTCTGAGCTTTGTGTTACCACGTAAAATTTTTTTCCATTGATAAAAAACACAAAAGTGCACAAGAATAAAAAACATACCTTGGCTTTAGATGGAATTCTAGGAGATTGTGATGAAGCATAAGGTGATGAGGGTCTCTTTGCTTCAGATGGCATTATTATATCTTATGTTCTTTATTCTTAGATTTAAATAAAAAGGACATATAAATCTTCTTGAAACGTTTTAAACTTTCAGACTTTTTGCAAATCTGCTTTTAGTATGCTGAGGCTACCATGCTTGTCTTAAAAAAAATAAAAAATATGCATAAAAATATGTGTAATAAACTAACAATTTTTTCAAACCATTTTGCTTCCTGGGCAAAAAAATTCTTTCCTTTTTATTTATCAGGGTCTGAAAGTCAGATTGGAGGGTAAAAACGCAGAGTTGTTTAAAACAGTTTTGTCTGCTAAACTGCTCTACATGACTAATTTGCATGCTGACAAAACATCTTTTTGTGTGCTAAAATGTTTTGCTAAAGTACGAAAACTTAGTTGTAATACCATTCTGTTTGCCAAACAAAAAGAATACACAAGAAAAATATGTTTTAATCCATTGGCATTGTAATCTTACAATTCCACTTTTCTTGATTTCTTTGAAAAAGTTGTTGTTTACGCTCGTATCTAACGAGCTGGAGTCACTCATGCGAATCTCAATTAATTGAGTCATAGAAAACTTAAACAACCATCTCTAACGGCACATTGAAAAACCATAGATACTACATACACTATGTAGTATCTATGGAAAAACACACATTATAAGCTTCCGCAACTGAAAAAGTAAATATTAAAAGGATTAAATTATGACGATTGACAAAAGTATTTTTATTTTACAAAACTGGATTTTTATCAGGCAGATGTATTGGTGTTGAATATGTACCAGTATGGGTTACTGCGAAGTGGTGTGTATTTTACACAGTTACAAAAACATTGAGTTTTGTCAGCTGTGAATTGTTAAGGTGGCTGAGAAAAGGACAATTGAAAGATTCCTGAAAGGCAGTATTAGTCGTTTTTAGTCTTGCTGTATATGTTTGATACATTAGGGAGAGAGCACATAATGTATTTTTTGACAACAATCTGGGCGGAATTTCTTGCAAAAAAGAAATTGTGGACTGTCCACATCAAAATTTCCTACCAAAAATGTATATTGTGCACTATGCACACTTACATTGTGGTTAAAAAAATCTTGTGTTGTTTAAAAACGGAATACCCTTTTCATTGAAATTTCTGTTTTATATTCATTTAGGTTTTTTATTTTACTTCATTTACTTTTCTGTTTGGATCAAGATGGCTGACACTTTTTCGTTTTCTACTCAAGACAAGAAGTGTAATAAGTCTGCCAAAAAACGGGCAAAGCGGCGGACGGCAAAAGACGAGGATAAAACTGCCGAAAAAAGTTGTGCGGATCCATTGAGCTTGTTGCGTCAACAAATGGAAATTGCCAAATTGGAAAAGGTTTGAGCAAAACACTCTGGAAAGCACGTATTGATGAACCTCTGGTAATTGTGCGTTTTGATTTGCAGAACCACGCTGCAGTGAACGCTATAAGACAGCAAATTTGGCTCCTTCAAGATGCTAACGCTGGTGTGAGGTAGGTTTTTAACTTGCTATCTGTGCCGACAAAGGGTTTATATACCAGCTTAGAAATATCGCTGGTTATACTGTCCTTATACCGTTTAGATCAGATGTGAGCGAGGAGCAGCTTGGAACGATTTTACAGGAAAAAACAACCAACATTCCAAAATTTTCAGTGAGTGTTGTTTCAGTCGCTAGCAATCACAAATTGTAAACCCTGTAAGTTGTGGTAATATATGTGTAGTTTACTTACCCAACAAATATCGTCATGGTTCTCTCCTCTGCTAGTCATTTGCAACTACTTGAGATAACCTTAAGCATTCGATTATTATAGCAGCGAAAAATCCAATCCAAGACGTCACAAAATCCCAATAGGCGGCCTTAAATTTATATGCACGCATACATTTTAGACAACAGCTGCTACCAAACACAGCAATGCAGGTCCGTCGTTCGACGAATGCCGAAGAGAAGTTCTGGAAAAAAAGTTAAGAAAACTTCAAAAGAAGAAGGACGATGTACAGAAGTTGAAAGACAGGGCTTCGCGAGGTGAAAAACTTGAAAAAACACAGGTTCGTAAAGATTGGTCTTAATCCGAATGTTGATAATATTTGACTGGTTACGTGCGCGGAATTGTACGCGGTAAGCGGGTTTCGTAACACGCTTTAGACGTTTAACAATGATTTTTATGAACCATTGTTTGAAACTTGAAACCGACATTGAAAGTATGTTTAAAATAGAGATTTTACTAATATCGCAAGATTTGAACAAGCCACCAACCCACAGAAAAAAATTGTCATGGGATTTCTCTAAACGATTTTGACAACGTAAACCGTCAGTACAAAATGAATTTCTCAAAAACTTCGCCAATGATTACCAAAAGGAAGTTTTGGACCCTCATTAAGCGTGCTTTTATGTAGAGTCGTGTCAGAGGTTACAAATGTTTGCGCATAAAAGCATGGTGTCCCGCCGACACGAAAACAACGCCACAACGACATCTTGTTATATCCACTTTACAGGAGCAAAAAATAGAAAGAGAAAAGTTGGTAGACGAAGAAATTACCGAATGCAAAGAGGAATTGTCTCAACTGGAGAAAAGTCTAAAACCGCAAACAACGGAACAGCCGGAAATCAACACATAATAATGTTGCAACATACAAATTATATACGGGTAGGTTAGGACTGGCTTCCACGGATGTTGTTTGACAGCTCAGTGATCATCAGCAATGTCTGTGCTTGCTTGTCAAGTTTCTGTTGAAGATTTAACTGACGTTCATTGCTTTCCTCAAGTTCAACTTTAATTTGTGTCTTTTCATTTTCTGCCATGTCCACCTGGAAAATATACGACAGTCTGTTTGAAGTGTAAATTCTTACGGTGCCTTGTTAACCAAAGAATGTTTACAGAAACAAATTGTTCAGTGCGTAAACAGTGCATTTTGTGTCAGCATTGCAAGGAAGCATGATACAGATATTTGAATCTAAGCAATTTACAAAAGTTGAATCCAAAAGTTTTCGTTATCGGTAAAACGCCAAAGCATTGACGCTTTTTTCCGTTTGGTGGAAACACCCTAATGCGAGGTTCGTGCAGGGAATTTGTTTGTAGTAGATTACATGCTTTTATCATTACCAACTAGTCAAGTATACACAAAGTACCCTCTAAACTGTGCGCTTGCGCAGGTGTGTGCTGTTCGCACATTCTCTGCACACAAGAAAATCTATGCCGCGCATCAATTTAAAAACCAACACTGGTGTGGAGCCACAGCGTGCACAGCTAATGATGGTCACAGTGTCCCTCATAGTTTGGGGAGCTTGTGTGTTTGCCCAGACACATAAAAAACCAGAGGAGATTTTATTCCCCTATAAACAAATACACTATCTCATATCAGACATTTTTGCATTTGACGAGTAAAATGCGCTATGCAATACCTTTTTGATTAGGGAGTCTATCTTCGAGTTGAGTTTCTTTATTTCCGTGTTGCGTTCCTTCACCTGATGTTCCATTTGCTGTTTGTTGTGTTCCTGAGATGAAACCTGAAGCAACAAAGAAATTGTTCAGGTCTCTGCTGTGTGATACACGATCAACAGTTGGACATGTATCAGCCAACAACCTTTCAAGAACGTGAATTACATTGTTTGGCAAACAAGAATTGTAACTGTAGCTAAGCTAGTGCCTCGATTCTTATTCTAATCCTCAAAATGCCGACAAGACTATTGGTGCCAAAATCCTAACTTGCAAAGTAGCAAGTACAAGATAGTACCTACCGTCCGTGAAGTATCCGTGATGAAACTAAAAGTCGTTTGCTATGTTTAAGACTTAAACTATTGTTTAAAGTCACAATCATTTAATATACGCATGATACAGCTTCTTTCGAATGGCAAATGTCATTCTCGCGAAGTAATAGCCAAACGTCTTCAGAGAAATACCTACATGCTATCATACCTGTCATGGAGCAAAAACACTAAACTATAACAAGAAAAAATCCCCCGACCTTTATTTTTAATTCCTTTATGTCCTCGTCCCGTTTTGAAACATGCAGCTTCAGGTTCTTAATGCTGACGTCACGTTCGCTTTGTTCCTGTAGAAGTTTGTGATAGGATTTGTCTTGTTCCTCGACCAACTGAGTGAGATCGGAGACGCTGCTCTCCAACTCCACTATCCTCTTGAGAAGCGCAAGACGCTCTTCCTCGACATCCTCCAATCGGGACGTTGCCCTGTGCAGAAAACAACGAGTTGGTTTGTTTTTATTCCCGACTGGCAGAACAGCGCCTGAATAAGCCTGTTTGCTGGAAACCGTTTATCTTTTACATTTCATTTTGATTTTATAACGACGGCGTTATCTGTAGCACGTTCTACTTTGATCCACTCATTGTGTCCTATTTTCGCGCCACACAACGTCCCAATATTGCGCAGCTAGTACTGGCTTGGTGATTGTTTTAGTGCTATTTGGACGCTATGATTTTTTTCACCAAGCAAATTTTCAACTAAACCCATGTCAATAAAATGAAGGACCATTAACCACCTTTGAAAATAAAACAAGCACATAACCTACTGTGTGTACTGCTGTTTGAGTTTCTCGTTGTGTTTTTGTATCATGTCGTGAAGTTCCTTCAAAGTGTCGTACTCCTGTCGGGAGGTTTTCAAATTTCGCTCAAGGACGTCGATCCTAAAACGAGGACAAGACAGAAATGTTTTCTTGTCACATTGGATCTCATTCATGCACAACGACTCTACTCGGAATAATACAAATATAACACTGTTCTACAAATAAAAACCTGCACTTCAGGGAGTAGTAGGGAAGAATTTTTCAAAATCCAGCTATTGGGGCCATAAAAAGGTTCAATTGCAACTGGTGGTTACAGGTGGCCCTTTTCACAATGATACAAGTCAAGTTACATTAACAAACTTGGACAAAAATCGATTTTTTTTGTGGTGACTCTGTTTGCAAGATAAGATGCACAGTAATCTTATACAAAAAAATGTCGAAAAATGTAATAGCTTCAAATAATTACATGTTACAAACTAACAATTTATAACATTAAAAAGTTATTTTGGTAAACACAAACTTGTGTGTTTTGTCCTGATAGGCAGATTGCAGTCTGTCATATTGATCAGCAACATTTTGTAGATTCCTATTATCTTCTTCTACAGTTTGAAGTTCACGCTCCATTGAAGAGCGGTCACACTCTGCTGCACGCATTTTGTCCAGCATTTCTGCAATAAAAAAATGTCATCAGAATTGTCATGCCAATTTTTCTTGGGCCTAGTTGACAGAGAAAAAGGAAATGGTTGCATTGAATTCATTTTGTTAATAATCAAAGATATGCACCTTCACATTTTGACTCCGATTGTTTCAGCATATCAGCCATCTTTCTTGAGTCCTCTTCACACCGACCACGTTGGCATCTGTATTGAGATATTAGTCGATCTGCTTGTGCCAAGGCCAACGTTTTCGCTTCCAACAAATCTTGCAAATGATTTTCCTTTGTCTGCACAAAAAAGGGTCGGAAATTTTTTTAATTGCAAAGCAAAGGGCGTGGAATTTTTATCTTTGGAGGGCGGAACAATACTTAAACATGTCATAAGTTCACCATCAAGATATCTGCCTTATTGCAATTATTTTATTATTTTGAAGGTTGGTGACTTTAAATTGGGTCAAGTTCTGATGGGTAGGAGCAACGCCACTAAAGTTTATTGCTGAAAGATTCAAGGTGAGAAGACTGGACTAGAACCCACAACCTTGTGAGTATTATTAGTGTCAAGCGCATTTGACATTTCAAAATGTTCTAGACTTGTGAATCAAGTCAGGACATGATATATGTGCATTTCAAATGGAGAGGACACTTTTTAGGTCACCAGTTTACACAACTTACCACCAAGGATGAGATTTTGTGTTCATAGATTTCCACAATTTCAGAAGTTTTTCCGTTCATCCCTGTTTCGTTTGTTTCGCCCTATTTGTAGATAGAAGGATTTAAACTACTAGTTGGTTGTAAAAAATTTAAAAGCATAACAAACAAATTTGTAGTAGCTCTTGGATAATAAATACATTTACTTTTACATTTTTGTTCATCGAAGTTTTTAAACAATTTTCACCAACAAAATCAGTTACCTCTGTTCCCTGGATTTTGGCTATTAGCTCTTGTATATTGTTTTCCTTATTCTCTCCATCATTAGAAATGTTTGTCGATGGAAAGCTCCTGAAAAAGCAAGTCGTAATCAGAAAATGCACATTTGNGAAAATGCACATTTGGTAAGAAAGATATGAACTCAGTCTTAACCATTTGAATCTTAATCATAGAAGTATTGGGGTTAGTAGGTACAGAATTCATGGTTTTAAGTAGTCTTAATAAGAAGATACAGGCCAGTTTTATTGTGTACTTTGATGGTTGTTTTGTCAGTAAGGTTTTCACAGTTGTTCTGCCTTATTTCCTCCTACTGCAACATGCAACTTTGTGCCGCTTTGAGTAATAACTGATGACCATAGGCATTGATTCCCGGGGTTGCGGCCCGGATTCGTTACTATATTTTTGCTTTAAAAACATATGTTGTGTGTGCCGAAATGAGATTTTTTTGAAGACTTGTTTACACCAAACAAGGCGAGCAACGCAAATTACAGGCGTTTGTTAAGGAACTTGATCATGTGTCAGGCTACTTGAATCGATCACCTCGCCACCCCACACAAAAAATATTCGCTAAAAATTCAAAGCCTATACTGATGACAACAACAGTATGCAACGAAACGTAGATGTTTTTCACACAAGAACTGGCTTGTATCTTCTTATCAAGGCTATTGGAACTTGTTTGGTCAATTCCTCTGGATATGTAACTATGCTACATGATACAAAAAAGACTTAATTATACCCTGGCACATTTTTAATCAAAGTTCTTTAATGCAGCACACTGTTTTAAAACTATGTAATCAAAAATGTTTCATAACTGCAAGTCAAAATAGTATGTAAGGTGTATTTCAAACACAAGTATTTGTGAAAAAAGGACCCACCAATTTAGAAATGGAAAAATTAGATGGAACGACCAACAAACTTACGTGACACTAATCTTTTCCATCGGTTTTGTATTATGGTATGATGCTGGTTGCAAAATTTTTGGACGCATATCAGTGGACTTGTTCTGCGAATGTTGAAAGACGTCTGTACCCATTTTGTGACTATTTTTATCATTTATATGTGCAATTCGGTCAGAGAGCCTAAAAATAAAATAAAAACAAATGTGGATATTTTTAAATTTGATGTGACTGCCAGGCATAAATGTCAAATCTTTCTTCTGGCAAGTCAATTTGTTAACACAGACTAAAACTTTATTAACAAATCTAAAAAGAAAAACAAAAGACATGAACTTATTAGTTAAAACATAAAGAAGTTGCATATAGTGAATAGATTGTAAAGCCATATGCACTAATTATGACAGCAGAAATTTGGTAAAACATTTGCAGTACAATGTATGTACTACAAACATGCTCTCTTCAACATTTTAAATGACCTAAAAAAGGTGTTCCTGAAAACGTTGGTACTAATTAATCAATTTTTGGGCATCAAAAGGACTTAGTGGATTTTTGGACAAATTTTTTTGGCTGCCACATGTGTCGCAACTCACAAACAAAACATAATTATAAAAGGATTACAAATAATTTTGTTTGCTACAAATGTAGAACACACCAACTTACAAAATTGCAGGAAAATCAGGCAAAGGTAATGCTTCTTGGTGTAACCTCAAAGCCATTTGAATTTTTATCCTGTCACTGCTTGCAATAGCACTAGCAAGGAATGGAACAATTCTGTTATCCTGAAAAGTAAGTTTCCGCATGTGAATGTTAGGATAAGGAAAAATGTGCCAAAAACAGAAACCCTACTTGTAATGTTGAATAAAGTTGTTTTTCCAGTTCAGGTACCAGGTGTTTTAACTTCAATGAGAGATCCAAAGCAAATAGAACAACTTCTACACCTGTTTCACTGCAAAAATCTAATGTTAAAATATGTTCCAGAAAAGTGGTCAATCAGATCAAAAACGGCATAATAAAGTTACAGCAGAGAATTATTAGATGTTATTGTCCAGTGAGTTCCATTATTCAAATGCAGTCCAAAGATCAAGTAAAGATATACATACACACATATACATATATATGTACAGTATGTGAGCTCTGTAAATCAGTATTTCGCTTAGTAAATCCTTCACCAATTTACTTTGTTAAAAAAGTTGTAATCTAATGTTATTGTTACCTCCATTGTGGCTGTGATGACTGTGACAAGCCAATCAAGTTATGAGTTAACTGATGTTCAATAACTTCAGAAACCGACAAACTGTTAAGTTTTACCGTGATAAAACTTAACAAGTCTTCATCACTGCAAAGACCTGATTTTAACATGGTTAAGAAAAAGCAATCGTGATTTTTCAGGCCAGCACACAAACGAGCTTGATTCATTAAACTAATAGAACTTGAAAATATTTAATGTAGACATTATGTTGAGATTAAACACAAATGTTTTTGGTTATTTGTCCTCCAAGACTATGCCAACTAACACACGAGGCTATTTAGCCAACTTTAAGTCAGAACACAAACATAAAAATAAGGATACACGCTAGGATTTTAAGTGATTTCAGGATTTTAAAGGTTGCTGAATTGATGAGGAAGTCAGAAACATGGGGCGTGTCATCGCTTATTGAAGGTGTCAGTTGTTGACAGATTGTGGCGAGAACAAATTCATGCCAATTTGACTCATCAGGGTCAAAACTCTCATCAACTACTTCCTAAAAATAAAAACAAGTCCTGTGTGGTTTGTGCTACTCATTAATAGTAAACTTAGTAAAATTGAGTTGTTTGACCCAAATCAAAATTATGAGCATTTAAAATCGAAAAAAGGGCAGGTAGCACGACAGCAGAGATATTTATGAGGATAATGTATTCAGGTTTTCTGCAAACCAAATGTATTTTTATCCACCTGAAAAACAAACCCACCTCACATAATTCTTGAATTAAATCCATTGCCAGCAAAGATTGTCTGCTATGTCGTTTTGAAATTTGAGTCGAGGCACAATCGAGCAAAACCTGAAGTGGTTGCTGCCTCTTTAAGATTCTTTCACACATACTTCTACGTAGAAAATTTACTCGGGAAAAAGCAACCAGTAATTCAAGAATCTGGAAAATATACATTTAGCATTTGTTGAATAACATAGATGCATGGAAAATGGTTTTTGAAACCTTTTTATTTTGTTTCAGTACTACAAAAATTTTAGGTCTAAAGAAGACAAAGAATTTTTGTGGAAAAAAATGACAAGATACAATAAAAAAGTAAATAACTACACTTTTTGGCTGGACCTATGCCATTTATACTGTATCCAAACAGACATTAACATCTCTTTGTTAACAACCCTAACAGAAGTACCTATTCAGAAAGTAGTTTGAGGTTATGAACTTACGATTGCTTTAGAACCAGTGATGTTTAAAGCAAATAAGTTACAATTTGCAGTTTATGTCAGTATTGTTATTTAATCATGCACAGTTTGTGAGTTGCAGGTGTAGCACAAGCAGCAGTGTTACTATGGTGTTTGTTTTCTTTTTTAGCAGTGCATTTAATGTGAGAATAAACAATAGGAAAACAACATTCAACAAGTAACAGGGATATCG
>QXVZ01030333.1:0-17669 GCA_008931825.1 Phallusia fumigata
CAACATGTTTTTGTACCAACACAATGACTGTAAAATTCCAACGTTTACATAATCATTTCACTTGGTTTTGGATTTGACGTTTAATTTTACAAGTGATTAACCGTTTTCAGTAAAATATTTTCTTGTGCTTGCAGTGATGTTTCTGACGTAAAGGTCGAATACGGAAATTGTGACATCGATGACGACAACAAGGACCTTTTACTCTCGCAGGTATTTCTAAGGCTAATAATGCGTGTTTGGCCTGTGTATTACACTTTAAAAATTGTTGACAAACTTGATTTACAGTCGATTTTGGTCACTGCTAACAACGTGACTAAGGCATTTCACAACCATCCTTGTGAGAACTTACAACCGCCAGAAGACAAATTGCAAAAAGTCGAATATGTTGAGGTGGGTTTGAGGTAGCTGAGTTAAGTCATACGTTGGTTAAATTTGCCTGTACAACTACAGTTGAGCGAAATGATTGCTCACGATTTCTTGGGACACCAACTTGAAGATACAAAGGAGCTGGCGAATTACGTGGGAACACTCAGCAAGTTTGGAAGCGATAGCGCACTTGGCAGTTACCTTGTGGACAAGCACCTCGAACTGTAAATTCACACCAGCTTTTCAGCCACAAACATGATTTTATTTCAACGCAATTCCATTCTGTAATTTTTAATGTTCTTAAAGTACAGCATCATTTGCATTAACGTGTACAAAACTGTAGTGTGGTTGATTGGTTTAAAATCTGTTTAAAGCATTGAAATGTCATATAGAGCGTGTGCGTTTACAATAAATCGCTATAATCGTTGAACTGTGAAACATGCTGTATTAGAAAGGTTTCCATGTCGTCACTCTCATGCGTCAATCGCCCACGGAGCCACAACCCTGTATGGAAATGGCTGTAAAATAACAAATATGTTGGTTTAATAATAAGAAAAATTTATGTGGCAGTCCATTAGTGTATAGACTTGTTTGACAGGAATTGTAAATTTGTGCGCTGCAGGGTGAAACGTCATTATTTGTTTTTCGCACCGCAAACGCCAAAAGAACAGACACAGCGTCGTCAGCAAAATGACATCAACTTTACATGATGTAGCAACAAATCGTCATCTACATTGGGCAACAAAAGCAGTTAACTTGCAACAAGCTTAAATACAAATAAAGCATGTGTGCATTTAAATGTATTGGAACGTTTTTATAACCTGGTGCTTGTAGATAATAAAGACTACAAAGCCTTTAAATGCACATAATGTATGTGCTCGCAATTATCCCGGTTGAGAAAAAACTTCTGATTGCACGCGATTGCGCAATATAAGTGAAGCTCGAGACTTTGCCCTTTGGATGTATGGGAAACGTCACGCCACCAGTTGAACTCGTTTGAACCCGTGCTGGTTGTTTATGGACGCAGCAGACGATTACTTGACAGGTTTAACCAGTGAATCTCACCGCTTTGTATCAGTTTTAATTTTGTTTGAAACCTTAATTTTTAAGCACAATGGGGGGGGGAAGCGGTATATCTTAAGAGTTCCCCGAATCGAAATAATGGATGGAAAGTTGATATGCAAGCGAGCACCAGGTTTAACATATGCGCTTTTAGGGTGTCTTTAAATGCTGACGAAATAATATTCGCATAGGCAGCAATTAACTGAACACAAAGTAAAACAATTATATCAAGTATAAACATAATTATAATCGTAATCTGGGCTGCTGCTGACTGCTTAAAATTTTAAAACGCGTTAAGCAGATAAAATTTACCTGATTCTGCCTGCTAAATCTATTCCGCACTAGGACGATTTACGATTTTATATTTTCGAACCTGCATTGGTGTTTCCACTGGTGTATCTCTTTCGACACGACTTGATAGTATTACCTCTGAAACAAAACTGATCGGTCTACGCTGTTGTCGCTTGGTTCTATGCCCCAGAAAGGGGGTTTGAACGCAAATGCAGTAATAAGTTTTTTAATAATTTTTTTGTTCGTGGAAACAAAAATGAGACCTTTTCTCCTTTTGTTTGAAAACAAGTCAAGGTGGATTGGAAGGGAAGCTGTTCTCCGCGCCTGAAGAGACTGGGATGGATTCTCTTTGAACGGACACTTGTTACAGAGAAGTGATTTTGCTGGCTCCTCAACTGTCTCAGAACTACTTTCAGCCACATCTTCCTTGGCAGTAGCAATCCCCAAACTATTATCCACTTTTTTCTTAACATCTAGCAAGTTGAGGGCTGAGAGTAAGGTCGCCTTTTCGCTGACTGCTGGTATAGCTGTTCCAACCTAATACCGAACCTGTGTAAGCGCTAATTGATTTGTATACCTTACTAATATCATCGCTACCTGTTCCTGGGGCATTATTGCATTGTTGCTAAACTTTCTCCTCGCCGGCCCCTTCATGTGTGGGGCGCCATGACCCGGCTTTTGAAAACGCTCGGAAAATTCACGAATGTGCTGTGACGCATTAAAAAGCTGGTCACAAAAAACATGCGAAATATTTGTCTAGCTTACCTTTATATCTTGCTGGATTAAACGTTGTTTTTCCTCCATACGTTTTTTGTACCGTTCTCCAGCCATTCGCTGAAGGTCTTGATAATATTTTTCAGCGTCTCTCGGCCGATCGATGTTAAATTTCTGTGGAAATATAAATCAAGTTACTGTTACATTCTCAAAAACACTTTTCTGTACTTTTGTGCGGCTAAAAGTATCAATGCTGAAAGAAAACAAACTTATTGATTATCCGCGTGTGTGTCTACCTGAGCTGTGACGTCAGACATGATACGCTTTTGTGGAACAATGATCCCGGTCACCGGATCTCTCTTTGGTCTACCAACTTTGCCCTTGCTAAACCAGGAGGGCACATCACCGGGCTAAAAATATGAATTTAAGTCCAAACTTTACCTATACTCTTATAATCTTTAATACTCTTATAATCTGCACTTATTGGAAAACAAGTAAAACAGCGCTTTGCTGGGATGCATACATGTTGCTTGCTATTATGTTACCGGCAGTCGCATGTATCCCTTTTCTTCATCTCTGATTTGCCTTTGCTGTTCGATTCCTTTCTGCAGATCATCCCGATAGATTTTCTTCGCAAGTTCCATGTTCTCTTCCTCGCGCTTGGAATATCCCTGAAAAGAATCCGCATTTAGACGTATAACAACACTCATTTGATCATGCAGTGTGGAGTTTTACCAGTGATTCGTATTGTATTCTTCCCTTGGTGTTTTTTACAATTTCGCCTTCGCTGTCTTTTAAAGGCGCTCCGGCACCGGGTCTGCCCCATGGACTTAGTTTCCCGCTTTCGCGTACATCCTCAGGTGTCGCAACTTTAGTAATATTTTCTACATGAAAGTATATGACAACATTAAAGGAATATTACGACAAAGACACATCTATGTGGAATACCTTAAAACAACACACACATTTATTTTTTCACCACAACACACGCTCAATCATGCATAAATGTGCACTAGAGATGAGAGGTAGATAAACTTTAGTTTTGTTTATGGCACCAAGATAATCACAAAAGAAAAAGAACCATATATCAGATAACACATTCATATCACTTGTTTCATGCAACTATGTACAGGTGTGGATTACCTGTCCGTCTTGCCCCATGGATCGTTGTTAAAAGACCGGCGCGTTTAGTTCGAATTTCACCGCTTTTGTCCACGAGCGGCTCACCACCCCCACCAACGTGTTTGCGCGAAAATCGGGCATTCTGTTGAAATACACGATACTTGTAATGCGTTTTCAAGTTCCGATATCATCGCCGCTTGTCGTATGCTCGACTTTTACACATTTTGAATGGGTTTCCATGCGAGCCTTGTGCAATACTTTTTGTTGGAAGGTGAAGAGAAATTTTATAAATCAGTTTTGAATTCGGTTTGGATACACATATACTGGCATGTTTTTAACTAACCCTGTTTACATGCGTCGGAGAATGGATTGGACCGTACGTCACAATGCGATTAAATCCGCTTCAACTTTGAATTATTGCATGCGAAGTTTTGGTGCTGGGATCTGTCCTGATTCAATACAAGGCCTCTTGCAGGCCTGGCGTATTTGATTAATCTTTTTCAGCGTTACATTGTCATGTGACAAAATGTCGGATTCAATCCGCTTTTAGTTTTATCCTATTTATGAACGCAAAGGTGTTGGGCTGGGTGTTGAATGCAGGTTTTTTACATATACACTTCCAAGAAACTTATTATCAATCATCACTGCATTTAAAGAAAGGTCCGAAATACTCTATGCAAGTTGGTAGATTATCTGCCAGAATACCCACAGGCACTTACTCACAACGTCCTAAATCACGCTGAAGATAGTTTACATACCTCTTTCTCGAGCCCTAAACCAATACCTGGAAAACTCACTAGGTGGCAAAGCGGCTTAGACGTGAAATGGATTCAAACCACACGTCGAGGCGGACTTAATCCTTCTCGTTGCAAGAAGTTGAAAAAAACGAATTTAAATCCGTTGTCAACGTCCATGTAAATAGACTTACTGTTTCAAATGTCAATTTTCCAAACTTGAAAAGTATGTCGCCATGGCAGAGAGCACAAAGCTTACGTAGAAACTTGGTTTTAGGTGACTATAGTAGCGCAGTAAATTTAGCCATAGACTTTAACGTGGTCGCACTCCCCACAATGGAGCAATTTAGTGTTCCATTATTACTTTTCAAAACAATTGTTGATACCAAATAATGTTGAAAATGCCGGTCTTGCCTCCTTTACACATACTTGAGATGAAATTTTTAGCACACTTAAATCAGTCTGTGTTTTCCTATGGCGAATAACAGTATCGACTTGAGCATTTCGCAAATCCTGCCTTATTGTAAGTAGCTTAACGCGGGTGGTTTGCGGCAGACATTGCTCGCGTATTTTGGACTTTCCGATATCTAATCGCCATTTTTTTCATGTGAGGTACACATCCCGACTCGTATGTTGTAACTTTTGTGCATGTTGTTTATTCTTTTAATCCTGTCATTTTTTTCGTCTGTTTTCAGCGCCCTTCTGCACGAGCATACCACCTCTGTTTGTAATATCGGGTATTTAGCATCATTTATCAAAAACCGCTGCAAAACTTAATCTTTTTTTATATTAAAGGGGATATAAAAGCAATGTCAAATTAAGGCGTGGTTGACAAACGGTTGGAAGCACTTATTGCGGTCCAGAGTTAACCTTACCTCAACATCAGGGTCAATAAATTCATAGATTCCGTGGTCGCCCGCGCGCGGAAAGCGAAGTTTTTCTCTCTTTGCAGGTTGCCCTTAAAAACGACAATCAGAAAAACAGTCGCTGTGTATATGCAAACTAGATATGTAACACGCCGCTCGCTTAATTATTCACTGTATACAACACCTAGTTTCAACCAAGGATTGTCATCATTCGCTTTTTGTTTTTCAGGAAGTTTTTCAGGACTAGCAAACCGATGTTTCCTGAACATCATAATGTTACCTGCAAAATAGAACGAAGTATGAGTTGAAAGAGAATAAAGTAAAGGTAGCTTAATTGTCTAAGCCTGACTGGCGACTAGAATTCTACATGATATGACCCCATGTTTTTTTTGGCAAGCTCTACTACCTCACAAGATCATTAGTTTAAACTTTCTTTCTGTTCTTGCTGATCACTGCATAATGTAACCTTGGTACCTTTTTGCTGAATTCTTAACCGTTTCCTTTTCTCAATGTTTAATGCATCCATCGGATGATTTACGTAAGATAAACTGACGCTGCGTNCAAATTACAACCCCACATTGGACTGTATAATGGCAGCACTATGTACACCGACTACACATAACTGGAAAAAAACCAAAGAACTACAGATTATGACCTCAAATAACAAAAATTGAGCGATAGACAAGAATGAAAATAAATTAAATATGACCTTGCGGTTCAAGTCATAACCAGTGGTAACCAGTAAGTCTTGCAACGAAAACCATGAACCAAACAGAGATTTTGACATTTTTAACGGTTTATCCTGGATGTAACAAAAGTACATTTTTAACCAAACTTCACATTTTAACCTTACCCTTGTTACAGACATTCACATTTGGTCATGTTCACAAATATTTTCACTTTTAAACCGCACTATGCTGGATAGGATTTTTTTTACGTTTTCTTTCCAACAACGACAATTTTGTCCACATATTGTTGAAGAGCTATTCCAGGGTTTATTTTATACCCGACAGCAACTGCGTTTATACCACGAAAACATAGTTCTACTTCGTGATAAAAATAATTATTTACAAAATTGAACGTCAATTAAACAACAAAATGACAGTTAGCATCCCTAGAAACACATGCTCACATTTATATGTGCCATAAAGGTTTTATTTTCAGGTATGCTGTAGTAATGATTTTTTTTCTTAAGATCCCACCCACAATTTAAGTTAAGTGCCCCTATGCTGGACTAAAATGTAGTTTGGTAGTGCATTAGCAAATAACGCCGTTTTTTCCAAAAAATGATATCCAGAGATTTAATACCGAGGATCCATTATTAGTTCGGCGAGAACACCAAGATTGTTGACTGTAATTTGCCCAACCGTTGGTATTTTACAGCATACAGCGATGTCGCTTTTGCTGCGGGTAAAACCTACGATTTGGTCTGTCCTGGTGACAACAATTTATAGAAACAAAAGCAACAAAAAAGAATCATAAACAAACAAGTTTACATATCAAAGCAGTTTCATTTCATTGCGTACAGCGGGTGATGGGTCGTTTTAGCAAACACTAAAAGATATGTACGCCCTTTGACCCGGTTCGTGTTACTTAAGACTTTACAAGACCATCGCGATTAAATGTTGTAAAATTGATATCCAGTTACTAAAATACACGAAGTAAATCAGCTGCTTGACATAAAACCTTGTTCCTCACCTTTCACGAGTGAGGATTTCAGGGGATACGTCTTTGTAACTTCTTTCAAGCCAATTGGTCCGGTTACTGGGTAACGCGGCTCACGAAGATTGTAAAGATAACCTTGGTATCTAAAGTTGCACGTACGATACGTAAACCTTTGACACTGACTAAAACATACCCTGAACCTCAAAAACTAAAATCACCCATGGTATGTCTTACCTATGGTCATTCATTTCGTCATCAGCCATGGGTGTACAAAGCTGAGGCAATATTTCTCTTGGAGTCTCTAAACGACGACAAACAACTTAAAACTGACTAACAATGACGTTTTGTTCTACATGATGTTTAACGCACATTTCTGCATTTTGTACAATTTAGTACTGTTCTACGATAAGGTCAATACGATTACAAACACAAAAACCCCAGCAAACTGCAATGAACCGCAAGTCAAACATTGATTGTTACGTCACATAACAAACTTTTTTGTTTGTGATGTTTCACTTCATCTGCAACTGAAAGCATCTTCTCCACTCAAACACAAAAAACGAGACGCAATAGGTATAGCCCACAAACGAGACCAGGAGACTGGGACAATACCTCCTGTGTTGGTTATCCAAACAAAACGCAACCATCACTTTTCAACGCAATTTCTTTTTTGTGTAATTATATGATCCGACCGGCCAAAACAAAGCAGAGCTTGTTTAGACAAAGGTGCCCAACAAAACAACTGTACATGATCTGATCCATTTTTAATTGTAACTGCGTCGCATTAAAGTTATTGAACGTGTACACAAATATGTCACCTCTATAAATTAACACAATGTTTAAATAACAAACATTACTTACCCGATACACCTTCAGACATTATAATAGGTTACGTGTATCTCAGCAGAACGGCAGAAGGGATCAAATCGACTGATTTAATCTCCATTGTTAGTTGAAAACCTTTTGACATAATGTATCGCGTTACTGTTACATACCATCGTAAACAATTCGCCTCCTTCCTTGTTTTGTGCGAAATGCCATTACGCAACAACAAACCTTAAACAGCAAACACCAGCAAAGACTCTTTCAGCTGTAAAATAAATACGCAACTCAAACAGACGACGCCGCAAGCTGGAACTTGCTCACTGTTGCCACCAACCTGACGGGTAGTATCTTATGTTACATGTCTGAAAAAGCGAAAGTAATGACGAGGCTGATCTGAATTGGGCTGAACATTTAATGTTGTTTATTGCAAGTAACAATTATGCGGTTGCGTTTCGCAGCAACCTTTTGCTGTCGATAACGTTTTTTTACGTAACGCACGAAAGGCAGTTGTAACATCTTCTATGCTTTCCATATTTTCACTTTTTCTTAGTGACTTAATTTTGGCAGGTAACATTATATTTACTACAGGCCAGATCTGTCATATTGCACGCAAAAATGCCTTTTTTGAAAATGTTACTTAACATGGACAATGTAATGTCCAAATATAGGTGCATGAAATCAGTTACAGATTTGGATTGATAAAACTATTCTTTGTTTAATGTTTTCTAAACAAAGCGGTTGGTTGTTGTGAAGACAAAGGTGCCAGAGACTACTATATTATATTTGGTAATCTCAAAATGTAAGACCCCACATCAGTTGACCCAATAGCGTAGCCAGGTCAAAGTTGTTATTTTAGGGGGGAGGGGCAAATATATCCAAAGGTAACCTAAATAATGTACAACCTAAAGATTTTTTCCAAGGGTATCCTATCTTGATGTACAATTTATAAATTTAGGGGGGGGTGGCCCCCTTTCATTCTATCGAATACAAAAACAACTTTAGAACAGGCGCATTTGTTTCGAATCAGTGCTTAATTACTGATCAGGCGGTATTTGAATTTTGAACATGTTTTATAACGCATCCCGTTCAAGTGCAAGAAAAAGTGGAAACCAAATGTTTGTCGCCCGCACCGGCTGCCTGATGCGCTGTAGGGATGACAAATGGGATCGTGACAGTTTCCGGAGTTATGACAAATGTCCGCGCATCGACTGGTGTTGGAGCGCTCTTGAGTGTCTGCGGCACGTAAGTCCGGACTGGTCATGGAAAGGGATTTCGGCATCGCGCTAAACTGTTACCCGGAATCTGATCCCTACCATCAAGACTAATTGTTATTTATTTATTTCTTTTAGTTTATTAAACTTCCCCGATTTATAGAAGGCGATTGAATACATATTCATTCAAATGCTAAAATTAGCATGATGAACGACATCGTCACATGTGAATTAACTGGTTTCCACAAAACACAATTCAATAGAAAACAAGTCTTTTGGTCTGCAACTCTTGATTCTTTATTACACATATTATTTCCTAACACACGACCTGTCGCATTTACAACGCACAAGTTTAACAGAAATATATGCCATTTAAATAACCTTAAGGCACACTTATAGAGGAATTAGAAGCTATAGCCTATATTATAAAATAAATTTGTAAATCTGAATTTAAAAAGGAAACCGCCAAGTTGCTTGCCCATCAGGAATGACAAGCGACCGCGACTGGATTTGAACCTACATCCTTGTGAGCTGAAGGAACATGCCTAATGGCCACTTTAACTGGTGAAGTGATGGACACTCACGCGAATCAATCTGCTGGAAGTGGGATCTCGCGTTCCGTCAATTCTTTCCTGAGCGACAACTTAATAGTGAAGTTGTGCAAACGAACTGTTTCTCGCCATTTAAGTTTGTTTATCCCCGACGGTCTCTGATGTCACATACAGTGCGGTCACTAAGACTGCGACGTTCAAATTATTGTTTTTCTACCCTTTTCTACCACGTATTGTTACAATTATAAATTTAAATGCTGGGCTGAAAATTTGAATAAACTTTTGATCTGTGTCAAGACCAGTTGTTAGTGTTGTTTGTATGTTGAAGCTGTTTGTATTGGTGTATAATTGAACGACTTCGTTTGTTTGTGTATTTGAATCGTATCACCATGGTACTACAGTAAAACCCGTGCGTATTTTTTTAAGATTCTACAGCTATTTTTGCCATAAAGCTGCACATTAATAAACTTTTTTTAAAAACCTAACGGGACTAGCATGTGAGTGTTTTTTTGCAGTTTATTTTCCAATT
Source organism: Phallusia fumigata (assembly GCA_008931825.1). Classification (NCBI taxonomy): domain Eukaryota; kingdom Metazoa; phylum Chordata; class Ascidiacea; order Phlebobranchia; family Ascidiidae; genus Phallusia; species Phallusia fumigata. The sequence goes on from QXVZ01030333.1 coordinate 9,937, forward strand.
AAAACAGAATACGTGCTTCGCAAATACAATAACTGTTAACACAAATAAACACACCAGGGCATTTGAAGACTGCGTTTGCATTTACATTTGACAAATTTCTGTCCACTTTACGGTCAAGCCACAATTTTTAAATTATTTATTTAGTGTTAATATTTACAAAACAGAAATGTATATTAGTAACGGTTAAATCCTGCCCTTCCAATGAGCCAAAACAACGTACGCAATCGATCTGTGAAATAATACCTGTTACAAAAATCGAATCTCGCCCGATATGAAATCTCTATAATCCGGGCAATACGAGCAATCCGGACCAGAACGTTCGTTATACCTCGACGAATAGGGTGAACAATACTGTTTTTTGCTTGGTTTCCTGTGCAATGTAATGTTAAAAAGTGTACTAGGCGTGGTTTGGAAAGCCTGCAGGTGCCAAGCTAACACTGCAGGTAACGTGTTGAAAGGTCCAAATAAAACAATCTACAGGTACCAAGGCGACTAGTGTTACCAATTAAGCGCTTACCTGTAATATTTGGGTTTTGTCCCACCAAAATGCCTTGTCTAGGGTTGCAGGGTTTACGATATCGTCACATTTCGCTTTATCTATTCTAAATGTATTACCTACCAGCAGTATTTGCACAACCCCATGTGGTGTCGAGCAGACCTGTCTTTGAAGTCACCCTACCATATCTAAGGTAAACGGACAATAACAATGACCACCATGCGCAACAAAAAATTTACTACGTCTAAAATCAAAGTTTACTGAAAAATGTAACCTAATTATGCAAAGTTATTGTGGTGTAGAAGCCCATAAAAATGAAAGTTCTCATCATAAAAACTTATGTATTATTTTTCAAGGCAAATATAGCTTTCTATATGCGAAAAAACTCAGGACATTTCAGCATTTTTAAAATTTTATTCGGACCCAGATTATAAACCGAAATTGGGACGTATGGCAAACCTACTCCAACTATAACGCGTGGCCTAGTAGAGCTGCCTCTATTGTTAAGTGCTCTATGCTAAGAATACTAAAAACAGTAGTGTGTAGTAAAATGAAGGGCTAGACCACTGATCTCTGCTTGGTGTTTGTTTTGTAGGGATCCGTGGATTAGAATCTTTTTTCTGTGTCATATTGGTGCAGTCAAGCGTATCTGCTATTTCGCTGTAGCAAGAATGAGTCGAAGTACCGCGGGAAAAATAAAGCTATTGTTATGTTTCGTCTTTTTTCTTATGTTGGTTGGCTCGAAGTCAAAAAACATTACGTGGATTGTGGATTGTATATGACAGAACCGAAGGTGACAGCAAGCTTTGGTTAAACGGAAAAGGTGTAATTTTGACTTTGTTTAACTTTAGACACGATGACTTTATTGCCAAGCGATGAGGAATTTGTGGAAACAGGTAATAAAACCCATCATATGTTTTTAATTTATTGTTTGTAGAAAATAGGTTGCCTGAGTACTGTAGTGGCTAACAATAGGTAACACAAAATGCTGGACTATAACAAGGGAAGAGGGAGAAAATAAATAAAAACAATTTTTTAATTTGTGCACTATGTAGTTTGCTATAATCGCATATTGTTTAACTGCATAATCTGGTAAAATGATAAATTCCAAACAGTTTAATGATTTATAAACTATTGGGAAATATTGAGGAAGTAAAATGAGATGGTGCTATTACTTCAAAGACATCATTCTTAGCTTGTTTTAGTATAAGTCTAATAAAATGCTGTGTAAAAAACAAGTAATTTCACACTGGTAAGTGCATTTTATGATCGTTTGCCTGGATGAATGCAAGTACCATAGGAGCATAGTTGTTTTGGCTGTAAAGAGTGTTATAGCGATTCTAGATAATTACACAAAAAAGCTTGGCAAATTACCTCTATTAATTTTTTAGCACTGATAATTTTTATTCTATTGTTACATTAAATTATTAGAGTTCAATTATTAGAGTTCAAGTTGCTTTTTTGACTCATAGTACAAAAAGAGGTTGAAAACACTGAGTGAAATTATATGCCTAAAGGTGAATTAAATATTCTAAATTCCTGGGAAATTAAAACAGAGGAACCCTCTAAAATATAATAATGTTAATCAAGTAAAAACCGTCCAAAAATCATTTTAAAATTTCAGATGCTTGTTGCCCTTCCAAAACAAAAAGTTTTCTTCAATCTGATGAATCAGATTGTGAACCAGAACATATCAAGGTTTGTAATATACTCACTATTCTTTGTAGTTCTTTTTACTTTGCACATACAGTTATTTCAATTGCAAAAACACAACAGTTTTCAAATTAGAGATGGTCTAATAGTACTTTTGGCCTTGGTGCTAAAAACAGTACTTGCATGGACATAGATAAAACTGTTTGACTAAAGCAGATGTTAAAAATTATTGTTATCATATCACAGAAAACAAGAAATCTTTCAAGGATTGCTGAGGACTCTTCTTCAGACTCGGGTAGACTGTGAAGATAATTACCAATGTTATTTCAAGCATTTTGCATAAATTTTATGTTGTTCTAATTTTTTCCTTTTTTTGTTAATTAATTTTTTTATTACATCTTTTTGTAAAGGTGAAAAAAATTTTAACAATCAAGATGGAAGACAACTAAAAAGAAAAAAGAAAGTTTTTATGGATTCTGATGATTCTGATTCTGAAGGCGAAGAAGAAAAAGCAAATGTAAATATATTATTTTGTAAAGAAAAGTTTTTCCTAAATCAGTCCAAAATCAATTATGCTTTCTAGGGTTTATGCTCATGCACACTACCAAAAAGTTTTTGTGTGCTAAGTGGTACTCACACTAGCAATTAACAANAAAAAAATCTCGGGTATGCCGCATACCTGAGAATTTGACTAACGTTCGTCATTTACTGTTAGAAAATTCTTTTGAACTTTAAACCATTCGTAACAAACTCAAACGCGGGTATTGTCTCACAACCAGGTAATTGTTCGCATGAGAAACCACAAAACACGAGGGAAAAAATGGGAGTAATAGTGATGTCATAGTGAGCCTGTGATGCAATAGCCGCTCTGGCGGGAAAGAAATGTTAAATTTACAGCGGAGCGTTGCCGTCCGTAACAAACATGTTTACATTCGTTCCCCGACACAACTTGTTACCTTTCCCAACAGCAGGTGCTTGCTGGGTTGCGAGACAGAAAATACAAGTCGAAAATTATCTACTGTCAGTAATCTCCTAATACCTGTGCAGGTATAAACGTTAAATCTTTAAAAACAAAAACAAAATTGAAAACTTCCACGCACTTGTTACATGCAGTTTTGGAATTCAAACATTTATTTTTGTGAGTTATGGAAACGGAAGTTCAATGGAGCATTACGGTGTTGTTGTGCAGCGGACCACAGGACAATTTGTTTGTTATCAATGTGACCTTACCACGCAGGAACATGCGTTCGTTTGCAACTGTAACTAAAGTTTCAGTCGGTAAATTTGTGTTGCGAGAAGTGCTTCAACTGCAAACCTTAACATAGTCTCACCCTATTAAGCTCCAAGAAAGATATGTGATTTTGTGACATCATATAATTTGTCCCAGTGGTTACTCGCTAACCCCCTCAAATGGGTCAAGTTATTAAGCAATGTCTGAATGTGTTGAAGTTTACATAATTTGTAGATTATGCCATTGTGGTGCATCAGTTGTTTGTTTGATCCCTGAACCCCAGCAGTTACCCTGCAAGCTCCCTATAATGGGTCAAATTATTAAACATTGTCCGAATTGGATGAAATTTACACAGTTTGTAGAACATGCCATTGTGGTGTATCGAATTAATAACTTGACACCATAACCCCAGTGGTCACCCCATCCCCCAAAAATGGACCAAATAGTCGAAAGCCTAATAATACTAGGATTGGGAGTCGGCATCCTGGTAATACTAGTCGTCAGAGTTGGCATTTTGGAAATACTAGGAGTCAGAGTCTGACTTTATACTTACAACTTTGCAACCCTGGGTGCAATGGGTCTGGTATAGGGCTTTTGTCATTTTGATCATTGGAAGACCATGAAAAAACTTGTGTTGAAAGATGAACAAATATGTTGGTATGTTACAGTCATGTGGATTTCGCTTGAAAAAAAACACAAATAAAGCTACAAAACTAAATGTAACAATCACCATAATATTTTGTCTGGTTGTTTACAAATTGTTAAATTTACATTGGTGTAAATCCTGCATATAAGTGCTTTAACAACATTTGTTTCTGTAGATTTAAGTGACGATGATGATGAAACTCCACCCATTAGAATTTTTCGCAACAAAGAAGCAGCAATGCAACCGGCCAGTCGAGTAAGTTGTGTATTTTACTGACTATCAGTTGAATGAAAAAACATCATGACTGTAATATGTAGGATGATGATGAGTTAAGTGATGAGGAAAGACCCTTGGGAGCATCAAATGTACCACGCAAGCCACGTCGAAGTTCATTGCCAAATGATTTGGAAATTAAAAGTGAAACACAACGACTTATTCGAGGTAATTTAGTTTCAAAACCCAGTAACAATGGCTTTCTTTTGTGTTAAAGTTTATTAGATCCTGTGTGTCAAAAATCTTTTTTGTGCTACTTCAGTGATTCCCAACCAGGAAAGAATTTCCACTTAATAATTATGTTATTCATGAGAATTGTAGTATTTCTTTATGGGTAAACCAGTGGTTCCAAACCTTTTAATATTACTTTATGTGTCATTCTTGTCTAGTATGGGGAATGCAATAAAAAGAGCTTGAAACCATTGTGCTACATAAAAGTATCAGATTAGAGTGAATATAATTAGAATGAACAGAGTTTTACAGATGTGTTGTTAACCACAAAAACCATACAAATTGAATTGCAGAGTCTGCAGTGAACCTTCCATATTTTGTACCTGAAACAAAAAAGTTGTCAGATTTTCTACAGCGGCCCACAATTTCACCAACCATGGTAATATTTATAATTATTCTTTTCCAATAGTTAATTTAATTTAAATATTTGTGGGACCCCTTCCCTGAATAGGACACACTTTTTTATTTTTTCTCGCCTGCACATAAAACTTTTGCAGGTGGTAGATATGGTTTTCCATTTTCATTAGTTGTTGTTGTAATCACATACTCTTTCAATAAATCGAACAGATTACATGCAATTTACTTAAATATCTGCCTAAATTTTGACAAATATCTAGAAAAATACATAATCTACAACTTTGCATATGTGGGGATCCGTGCGTTTTTACCCACAGAAACAGACATGTCCTGAAAAAGCTTTAGCAACTATGGAACCCAATGTAATACAAAGTACTGAATATATAACCATTTTTAAATTGAGTCATTTTATTATTGTGATGAAAGCCACCTTTCTAGTTTTTATTCAACTTTAATCTGCCTTCTATTATTTAGGAAAATAGACCTTCTGGAGTAGCATCACATGTTTTAAGCAAGCAAGTTGAAAATTCTCAACCCGTTAAAGATACGACAAGTAAACCCAACAACCCTGATCCAGCAAAAATAAACTCTGAAACATTAGGCAGTAATACACCATCAAGTTTGCGCAGCAAAAAACAGCAGTTGTTGGAATCAAGAGGTATTAAACTTCCAGAACTTCGTGTTGGAAAGAATCAAAGTGGTGATCCACAACTAGATCAGACAGGTATGATTAGCTTGTGGTAAACTCAAATAAAATTAAAAACTAAATCTGTAACCATTTTTTCTATTTTTACAGGCTTTATTAACCTTTCAGATGAAGGTGATAATAAGTCCGAAATGAGTGGTGTATCTAACTTTTTGCAACGCTTTCTTAAACATTCGAACAAAAAATCTACAGCCAAACAAAAAAGGGTGCAGTTTACGTAAGTTTTGTTTACATGTTATATGCTTCAAGAAAGCATTGTTAGGACATTAATGATTTGTTTGATAGAATTGTCCAAAAACAAGATCGTGCGGATGGTACTGGATCAGAGTTGGTCAATAACGTTATAGTTGCACAAGAACCCATTACTAATTTACTGAGTGATGGCACAGGTTGGCAACATACTATTGTGAAGTTTACTGTATCAATCAATATTTTGGAAGTCAATCATTTGTGTTTCAGAGCCCTTGTTTAGTTCTTGTGGTGGCAACTACCATAAGTTAAAAGACAAATTAAGTGCTAAAATGAAGCAGCGCAGAATGCAGGAAAGATTGAAAAGAGAAGTAAGTGTGTAAATAAAAACTTTCCAGAGCTTTCCAAACTTTTTGGTCAGCAACCCCTTCTAGCTTATTAACGTTTTCTGCAAGCCCACATGTTTGACAGTGAAAACACTTCACAACATGCATGCAGTTTTGATGTTGTTAAGTCATTTTACCTTGTCATTGTGGGTAAACCGTTTCATTGTTTAGCATCAAGCCTACACATCCAACAATGTAATTACTAGAATCTCATGCACTTTCGTGTTACCATAAAGACACTAAAATTACAAGCAAACAAAAAGTATTCAGCTGCATCATGAGCCGTTTAATTCGGTTCTTCTTTGTCTGCTTCTACACATTTTTTCTCAATACGAGAATATTTGCAGTTACAGTTTTTTGTTTTGCATTATTTTTTGCATTTCTGCATAAAAGAGTAAGAACATGTACGCAGATTTATCACCTATTAAAGTGAGTTTAACAATAGCGTTTTACAGTGACCCTTTTATGCACTAAACAAGATTTGTTGTGTTCCCCCAACCCTTAAAAAATGAGTGCTCTGTTTTTTCTTACATTTGCTTTTTAAGCAAAATAAAATTCAAGAAAGTTTTTGTTTTTCTTGGAGGTTCGCCTCTGCTTAATCTAGTCCTAGACCCATAGATTATTCACAATATATCTGGTGCCACAAACATGTGCTTTTGTTGTCTATTGGGTGACATTTATTGTGCTTCTAGGCTTAGGAAATACTTTTGTGAGTTTAAAACTATTCTTGAAAAACTTTGCATATATTCGTCTCAGGCAGAGAACTATGTGACATTTGGAAAAACTTGATTAAACTTTTATATTTTGCAAACACTTTCCCGCAAATGTCAATGTTAATAGGCTATTAATCGTCTTGACAATGAGGAAATTGATGAAAGTGAAGAAGAAGAAGAATTAGCTGATGATTGGTCAGACAATGGATCATCAGATGGTGAAATGGAACTGGAATATGAAAAGAAAGAAAACAGGATTCCTGTTATTAACGATGAGGAGAGTGAAGATTTAACCTCAACTGTAGCTGGTGCGGACATAAGTTATTTTTTTTACTTTGTGAGCTTGCAATAATTACAAATTTTAACAGGTTAGTATACTTGAATGTATTGTGCCATTTTTGATGCTGGTTACTCACTCCTGCATTAAAAGTAATGCTCTGTGATTGACCCAAATCTACCAACTATTACATAATGGTTAGTTAGTTTCAAGTCCAATTCAGTTTGCAACGCATGTACCATCCAACATTTTTTTCCAAGTTAACAAGTTGAAATGTGATAGCTTGTTTAAAACTTCGAAGTTGCTTCAAAAAAACTCAACAGCAGGACCATTTTTGTTTTAAAAACTAAATATGGCTTATGTAATATGTTTGTCATCATGGTACCTTAAACTTGAGTTGCTTAGTGCTTAGCCAAATAAAACATTTCCACCCAATTCCGAATTATAATGTTATTATATTCTGGTACTAAGTTTATGCACACATTATTTTTAAGCTCGGGCACTAGCCATAATATGTGCTACTTTTTTGTAGATATTTCTTCCAAATCAAACTCACGACCAAGTTTTCAAAATGC